>CAUYRT010012345.1:0-24136 GCA_963574885.1 Lepilemur ruficaudatus | reverse complement strand
TTATGAGATTCAGGTATTTTGTATAAGTGGATTATTTGCTATAATGAAAAGACTTTTTTTTTTTGAGACAGAGTCTCACTCCATTGCCTGGGCTAGAGTGCTGTGGCGTCAGCCTAGCTCACAGCAACCTCAAACTCCTGGCCTCAAGCAATCCTTCTGCCTCAGCCTCCCGAGTAGCTGGGTCTACAGGCATGTGCCACCATGCCTGGCTAATTTTTTAATTTTTTTTAGAGATGGCGTCTTGCTGTGTTGCCTAGGCTGGTCTCAAACTATTAGACTCAAGGAATTGTCCTGCCTTGGAATGCCAGCACTTTGGGAGGCCAGGTGTGAGCCACTGTGCCTAGCCCTTTTTCTCTATTTTTAAAAATTTGAGGCTAGGCGTGGTGGCTCACACCTGTAATCCCAGCACTCTGGCAGCTGAGGCTGGAGGATCACTTGAGGTCAGGAGTTCAAGACCAGCCTGAGCAAGAGTGAGACCCCATCTTTACTAAAAATAGAAAAATTAGCCGGGTGTGGTGGCACATACCTGTAGTCCCAGCTACTTAGGAGGCTGAGGTAAGAGGATCACTTGAGCCCAGGAGTTTGAGGTTGTTGTGAGCTAGGTTGACACCATGGCACTCTACCCTGGGTGACACAGCAAGACTTTGTCTCAAAAATATAAAAATAAATAAAAATTTGAACTATGTTCATAACTATGTTCACAAGGAAGAATTATGACCTCATACAGAGTTTGATAAAATCACTGTCATCTTTAATTTTTGCTATGTTGTCCAGAGGAAAATCAGTATGACCTTTTTAAAAACAATGGACTTCCACTCATGATACAAGCCTTAACTGAATCTCAGAATGAGGACCTAAACAAAGCTGCCACATTCGTGCTTCACAACTGCAAAAAAATTGGTAAGTTTGCTGTTACTTTAAGAAAATACCAACCGAAGTTTATAAAGGGAATTTACATATGCTTTAATGAGCCAAGCCCTTTTAGCTGTCAGGTGGTTCTTACATTTGAAAAGCAGAGTGTATAATTTAGACATGACAGCTAGGGTATGTTCAGCATATATAAACCTATATGGAAGAGAGCTGCAGTATAGATAATTCACTTATTTTGTGCCATGTGGGCAAATTTAGTGTGTAGGACTTAAGTGTGAGGACTAAGGCTTATTATTAAATCATAATACAAAGTACATTTATTTATTTAAAAATGTTTGAGCTTCTGCTACGTGCCAGGCACCTTGCCTAGGTACTGGGGATACAGTGATAAGAAAAAATAGTCTGTGCACTCATACAGCTTACTTTAATTAGAGAAATAGACAATTGAATAATCTCAAAAATGAGATTATGTATTATTACAAATTGACATTGGGGTTATGAAGGGATGGACCACAGATCTTTTGAGAGCCTAAAACAAAGGAATATGGCCTAGATTCGAAGCAGAAAAGGCTTTGGAAAGAAGTGATTCTTGAGCTGAGATCTGAATGTTTTAGAGTTAACTAGGTGAAAAGAAAGGAATTTGTTATGGGCAAGTGTCTCAGGTATAAGCAACAGGGAGGTACAATGGCCTTGTAGTAGGAGGGAGCCTGGTGAATGTAAGGAAATCACTGGCCAGTGTGGCTGGGGTACAGAGGGCAGTGGCCATGATAAAGATGTTGGTCTTTATGAAAGAAAAATTGCAGACACAATTTGTTTAAAAAAAGTATTTAAAAGTTTATAGGAAGGAACTACTTTATGAACATTGTTTTAAAAAAAACAACTACTTTAAAACCAGTATCCATGTATCCACGTACCTGAGGATGTTTATGTGCCTGGCATAACATATTTTCATGGTATTCTTTTCTCTGTAACTCTGAAGAGTAAAGCCTAATTTATGACTATTTGACTCCTGGGCCTCTGCCAAGCACTCTTTCTACTTATTTTCATACCAGATAAGCTGGTAAGATTGTCTGGATGGACAAAATTTAAAGAAGGGGTGTGGTGGGGTATGAGATTGTCTTTATTTAAAGTGTTAAAATAACATTTCTAGTAATTGATAAACTTAACATTTTTCCCCATATTACAAAGCTGAGAAATTATCTCTAAGTCTAGGAGAATATTCTTTTGATGAAAGTGAAACAGAGCAATTAAAGGATATAAATGTGAAAGAAAAAAATCTTGAAGAGCATTGGAAGAAAGCAAAAGAAATTCTACACAGAATAGAACAGCTTGAAAGAGAAGGAAAGGAGGTTGGTTTCTTTGTTTCAAAGAATATAGACTTTTTTCAAATATTTTAACAGTAGAGGTTGGAGGGTAAATTTTTTTTCTTAAGTTATTTAAAAAAAATTTTAGTGGTTTTAAATGTAAAACTCCATAGTGATACTGGAGGAATCATGCTTGGACGTAGAACAAAAAAGATTTTTTAAAAGTACAAATGATGACTGAAAAGAAACATTGAAACACAGAGCCAAGAGATCTAACATCTGAATAATAGGAGTTCAGGAAAGAGAAAAAATGAAGTAATAATAATCTCCCTCTCTCTCCTTCTGTGTATTTTTTCCATATTTTTTCTATGCAGGCATGCTTTGTGTCTTTGTGTATATATTTTTATTTTGAACTAAAAATTGTCCAAGTTAGTACAGCACAGTGATTTTATTCCTTTTAAATGACTAAGTAGTATTCAGTATCGTAGATGTGCCATATTTGACTTAATCAGTCTTTTATTGATGGATGTTTAGGTTATATTTAATTTCTCACCAGTACAAACAACTCTTGAATAGATAACTGATACACATATGTGTGCGTTTGTGTATATATTTTTTCTGTACTCTTTTTCTGAAACTCCTATTATTTATAATATTTGTTGGATTTGCTGAAGTGGTCCTCCTTATCATTTCTCTTATTTTCCCTTGCTTTTTCTTTTTGTTCTACATTTGGGAGGAGTTTTCATAATTATTTTTAAACTAATTTATTGAGTTTTTCACTTCTGCTATCATTTTTTTAATAGGCAAAGCTGGTTTTTTAGCCCATTTAAAGTATTTTATGTTTGTTTCATAAACTTAGTACTTCATTGGCATTCTTCTTTTAAACAAGTCAATGATAGTTTTCATTTTTAAAATGTTTTTTCCTTCCTGCCCAGTCTTTCTACTCTAAGTTCCCTGTGCCCCCCCACCCCAGCTTTCTTCAGATTTCTGTTAATCCTTGGTTGCTGCCCATATTTAAGGGTGAGACACTAAAAGTTTATTTAGAAATATCTTGATTGTGGATTCTTGTAGGATTAATTAGATGAGTCTTTTTTTTTTTTTTTTTGAGGCTCTCTAAAGTCCAATTTCCTGTCTGGAGGTTGTCTGCTAGTGTTGTGGAATTGATCAAAATGGAAGAAGAGAGTTTGGGGGTCTTAGTATTTAGTTTGTAAATATTTACTTAGTTTTTGTTTCTTGTGTAGTATCCTGCCTTCAGCTTTGCTTGGTGCAGAGATTCTCTGTTTTATCCCCTTTAGAGATTAAACTTCCAACCTTGGGAGAGGTGGGGGTAGGGAGGAACAATCTTCTGGTGTCAGTTAACTGCCTATAAATATGGGATCTAGTAATCTAACTGCTTCTTAAACTTCCATCCAGTTTTCCTGGTTTTCCTTTGCCTTCACCCTACCCTCTAGATTTTCTTGGTAACTCCATTTCCTAAGCCTTTTGAGGATATGGGGGTGTATCTTAGGTAATTTCTTGGATTTTCTGTCAGCTTTGGATTCAGCTTTACCACATCTGCTGAGTAGGTTATCATTCATCCATTTCCTTTCTAATTTTGAAAACAATTTTTTTCAAATTTATCACTTGGGCTAGAGTGCAGTGGTGTCATCATAGCTCACTGCAACCTCAAATTTCTGGGCTCAAGTGATTCTCCTGCCTCAGCCTCTGGAGCAGCTGGGACTACAGGTATGTGCCACCACACCTGGCTAGTTTTTCTATATTTTTTTTTCTTTAAGAGATGGGGTATCTCTGTTGCTGAGGCTGGTCTTGAACAACTGGCCTCAAGCGATCCTCCTGCCTCAGCCTCCCAAAGTACTAAGATTATAGGCATGAGCCACTGTACTCAGCCTGGTTTTGAAAATTTTGTTGCTTTTATTTCTTGTTCCATTTCTCCTTATTGTAGGCTTATGCTCTTTAAAAAATTGTTGTTTTAATGGTTTTCTTGGAAGGACCAAAAGTCAATATGGGTGTTTATTTCATTATCTGAGAGAGTACATGGAAGTACTCTCTATTTTTTTTTCATAGTTGTAGAGTATGCCACTGGATGGGTATATATGCTAGCTTCTTTTCTGATAAACCTTCAGGTTATTTCCAACTTTGATCTGTTACAAATAATGTTGCAGTTAATCACATGTAAAAGCAATCTTTAGGATTTTTGGGGGGGACAGGGTCTCATTTTGTCACCCACGCTGGAGTACAGTTGCTGGATCATAACTCACTGTAGCCTTGAACTTTTTGGGCTCAAGTGATCCTCCTGCCTCAGCCTCCTGAGCAGCTGGGACTACAGGCATGCAACACTGCGCCCAACTAATTTTTAAAAAATTTTTGTAGACGTGGAGTCTCATTATGTTGCCCAGCTGGTTTCAAACTCCTGGCCTCAAGTGATCCTCCTGCATTGTCCTCCCCCAGTATTAGGACTATAGGTGTGAGCTACCATACCTAGCCCTATAGGATTTTCTTTTTTTACAGATATGCACAGTGTTTATTATGAAAGGTACATCAAATTGTTTCTCTGTGAAGGTTGTACTAATTTACATTTCTACCAGTAATGTTTGAGAGTGTCTATATCCCCTTAGCATTTTTTTTTTTTTTGAGACATAGTCTCACTCTGTTACCTGGGCTAGAGTGCCCTGGTGTCAGCCTAGCTCACAGCAATCTCCTCAAACTCCTGGGCTCAAGTGATCCTTCTGCCTCAGCCTCCCGAGTAGCTGGGACTACAGGTATGCACCACCATGCCCGGCTAATTTTTTCTATATATATTTTTAGTTGGCCAATTAATTTCTTTCTATTTATAGTAGAGACGGGGGTCTTGCTCTTGCTCAGGCTGGTTTCGAACTCCTGACCTTGAGCAATCCGCCCACCTTGGCCTCCCAGAGTGCTAGGATCACAGGCATGAGCCACCGCGCCCAGCCTCCCCTTAGCATTTTGATCTTTGCCATAGATGAAGAAAGGTATCTCAGTGTAGCTTTAATTTTCATTTCTCTTATTACCAGAGGTGGAACAATTTTTCTTATGTTTAAGAGCTATTGGCCAGGCGCGGTGGATCGCTCAAGGTCAGGAGTTCGAAACCAGCCTGAGCAAGAGCGAGACCCCGTCTCTACTAATAATAGAAACAAATTAATTGGCCAACTAAATATATATAGAAAAAAAAATTAGCCGGGCATGGTGGCACATGCCTGTAGTCCCAGCTACTCGGGAGGCTGAGGCAGAAGGATCGCTTGAGCCCAGGAGTTTGAGGTTGCTGTGAGCCAGGCTGACGCTACGGCACTCTAGCCCAGGCAACATAGTGAGACTCTGTCTCAAAAAAAAAAAGAGCTATTTATATTATCTTTCCTATGAACTATCTGTCCATTTCCTTTGCCTCCTTTTCTATGCTATTGTTCTTTTTGATATTTCATTGTAGCTTTTTATAAATGTTATTTAAAAAATTATCCTGTAGCTTAAGATATGATTTATACATATTATTTCTGAGTGTTTTGATTGTCATTTGTTTTGCTTCTTGCTCTTTTTTCCTTGGAGCTTGTCCATCCCCCCCCATACACCCTGAACATTGTTCTTAGTCTCTAGCAGAACTTTTAAAAACTTTTTGTGGGGTTATTGGTTTTCTTCTGTTATGATTTGTTGATTTTGTTTAATACTTGGAAAGGTCTTCTGCCCCTTAAGAATATTAAAATATCATGGTAGTTTCTTTTAGAACATATATAATTTCATTTTTATATTTAAATATTTCATTCATTTTAATTTTTATCTTTGTGTAAACTGTAAGATATCCAACTAATTTTTTTCCAGATGGTTCCCCAATTGTCTCAATATCATTTATTGAATAAATTTCCTTTTCTTCCTAATGTGAACTTCTTTTATTATATATGTTCTGTTGACAATCATAAACTTTTTCTGCATTATTTAATGGAAGTGTAAATTGGATTATATAGCAAATGGATTATTTTGAAATTATTGTCATGTTTTCATTATAGGAAGAAATACGAAGAGAAAAATATAAGGATGATATTTCATCTGTGAACATAAATATTCAGAATACATTGAAACATCTCCATGCAGATAGTATTGGCCAAGGTAGCAAAGCAGAAGATAAGGGTAAAAGCCATTCTATACAGATTCAGAGTTATAAATCCCATGGAGTCATGTCTAAAGCATGTGCAAGTGATGACCAAATGAAGACTCTGTCAAGGAGTGCAAATCCAGTTAATACTTGTTATAGGGAGAGTGAGCAAAGTAAGACTTTATGTAAAGCCAATTCAAGCTGCAATCAAAACCTACATGAAGAAACAACCATTGAAAAAAAGAATTTTGTTTCTCAATCAAGGTATAGTTTAATAATTGTTTGTAACTCTTACCTATTTATTCATCTAGCATTCACTGTGCACTATTCGGTGCTACATTGTTAAGCACTGGGGATATAGAAATGATAAAACATGCTCTTGGGAAGAGCCTAAAGTAGGGAATGTTGGGAAAGCAGTTTGGATGGGAGATATGGGTCTGTTCATTTAGGGTCTTGAAATGTCATACTCAGGATTTTCGGTTTTAACTCACAGGATCTACGGAGCTATTAGGATTTTAAATGGAGAGTGATATAACCAGATTTGAATTTTAGAAAGGCTACTCAGAAAAGAAAACCTAAACTGCCTGCCAAACACCCCAAAACCCTCTACCTGACATAACAGGCATGCATTGATAATCTATTAGCAATGTAGCAAAAACCAGTTTAATATGATAAAAGGAATAGGATGTGAGGAATGTCTGGTTTGGGTTTGCCCTTTGGTTTGTTCCCTGCACTTCATCTCCAGTACATATCTTTCCTCCCTCACAGGTAGCTTGGGGGGCTGGACCTGGGGTTGTAACTTTTCTTCTTAAACTCTTCCTTGTGTTATGCTCTTCTGATGGTTACTGTGCTTAGGAAAAATGAAGAGGATGCTGTTATGTTTTGGGCAGGTTGCCGGGTAAAACTAAGATGGATTACACTATCACCACCTCCTTTTTCCTTTTAGAGATTCTTTTTTTTTTTTTTTTAGACAGAGTCTCACTCTCTTGCCCAGGCTAGAGTACTGTGGCATCAGCCTAACTCACAGCAACCTCAAACTCCTGGGCTTTAGCGGGCCTTTTGCCTCAGTCTCCCAAGTAGCTGGGACTACAGGCATGCGCCACCATGCCTGGCTAATTTTTTCTATTTTTGGTAGAGACGGGGTCTCGCTCTTGCTCAGGCTGTCTCAAACTCCTGAGCTCAAAGGATTCTCCCGCCTCGGCATCCCAGAGCACTAGGATTACAGGCGTGAGCCACTGCGCCCGGCCTAGACATCATTCTTGATATTAATTTTAACTTGATTTCTCAGGGACGTAGAATTGGGAAGCAGAGAGATACGCTCTTGGGCCAGCCTTGTATACTGAGACTTCCACCTATACCCTTTTTTCTCCTTTAGGGTTAGTTAGCTGTATTTCTACCTCAGCTGAGTTACTAATACTTCCATTTCTTTGAAATGCCTTTTGTCTCCAATGTGGTACCTCCTACAAATATATGTACATGGACAGATAGCTGTAATTATAAAGCTATTGCTATGTCTGTTCTCTGGTCTATAGCTCTTGCGTTTTTCTGCACTGCCTATGACCATTGTGACAATACAGTCAAAACTTACCTTTATTCATCAAGGACCACAGGGTTCAAACACAAAAATGTTTTGGGAGTCAGGAGGGATGTTTCAGTTCAGATCCTTAAATGATTATTGTTAGTATTTTGCCATTCCGTACCTCATGTTCTCTTTTTTTCTCCCACTAATTTTGAACTTTCCTTTTTTGCTCTTATCTCTCCTTTCTTTTTCATTAATATATAATCTTTCGTGTTTCTGCTGGCATCAGTACTATCGCCCTCTGAAGTCTTATTAAACTCTAGTTCTAGAAACAAGGCTGTAACTGTTGCAGACCCTCATTTGGCAGAATTTGGTAGATTTTGGTAGATCCAGGCTCTAGCTCTTTCTGCCTGCCAAACACCCAAAATCATACCACCGCTTACAGAAACATTTGTCCACACACCAAACAGTATGTTTGCTTTTAGTAATCTGCTGTCTCTTTTCTTTTAGAGACAATGTTTTTAAATATCCAACTCACACTGCCAAAAATAGAAAGCAGCAGTTACCAGCAACAGGTATGATTAAAAATATTTCTTCTTTGGTTTTTTTTTTAAGAAAACAGATATTTAGGTGACTGACATAGCTGAAAATGTACATTGGTATATGAGTGCTCTTAAGTATAAGCTACACCTTTGACTCTCTCTGGGGTATATGCCTTCTATTAATATCTAGAATCTTTCTGTTTATCCACCAGGATGACTGGATGTGTATAGTACCGGGCTGAAGTTTATAAAAATCTTGAGAATTAATAAATCTTATAAATGTCTGGGTTTTTTAATTAATGGAAGAAATCTTGCATTTTATAATTTTTTTCCAGATCCATTTACATTATGTTCAGATATAATAAATAAAGAAGTAATCAGTTTTCTAGCAACTGACACTGACAATTCTTCCAAAATATTGAAGTACAGATGCTCAGGTAAATATTGTTTTAATTGCAGTTGTTTCATAATTAAAGTTTTATGTTAGTTAACTAGAATTTACAATAGTTCTACCTATGTGATTTAAACTTCATTTCCTTTGGATAAATAACAATTTGGAACATCAAAGCATTCAAATTAATACCTTCTGTCTACATCAGGCTGAGCTCCCAATGTTTGTTTATATGAATCAACACAGTATCTTTTTTTTATTACTTTTCTCTTTTTGTCATAATGCCATCTATAAGTTTAACTTTACTGAGTAAAATATTTTTTATGTTTTCAGAGAGCCAATAAATAGGTATGTATTCTGGATTACACTCTAAACATTATAGGCATTAAGTATGAAACAACACCTATTTTTATATTTATAAACAACACCTATTTTTATATTTATAATAAATATATAAGTGTTTATAGTGCTTCATGCCCCATTACTTATTTTTTCTGTGGGGCCCTTGTAAATGTTTCACAGTACTTATTCCATCCCTTCTCCTCTCCCTTCACATCCCAATATTTCCTCTTTATTCACTCTGATTATTGCACTCTGCTCTATGGGCAAAATTGAGGTTATTCTACTTGAGGAGATTATCTCTGTTACTCTAAAGCTGATGTCTAGCCATAACTTGAATCCCAATCCCATCTCTTTTTTCTCCCCACTTTAATACTAATTGTGAAATCTTTCTCCTTAGTCCCTTTTGATCCATTAACTCCTTTTGTCCTACCTTAAACAGTACTCATTTTTCCTCATCTTAAAAAACACCAATACTTTGTGATTTCCTATCCCTTCAAGTATCATCCACTCTTCCCAATAGGTGCACATATCCCATTAGGAAGTAAATGTAATTAATTAGAATAAAATACAAATATTTTTTCTTTCAATTTAGTTGTATTATTTTTTTAGATGGCTACTAAGTTATTAGAACATAAATACTTATTAAGTTGTTTTGGATCTGACAGAATGGTTAGGCATTTCTTTTGGCATAGGGGTGCCATGTGAGAAGGTTTGGAAATCTCTGGTCAAAAGTAGTCCACTTGGCAGAGTGCATGCTCTATAACTGTTAACCCCCATTCATCCGTTAGTTTGTTTGAGGTTATTTTTTCTTAGTTCCTTTTTTCCTCAGTGACCATTCATTCGTTTCACAAGCATTATGGAGTGTTTAGTCCTTGGCAGGCACAGGAATCAAAGACGAATAGAACTTAGTCCTCACCTTTATTTGTCTTTCTATTCCTGCCAAATTTCTACAGGTATTCTCCTCAAGACCTAGTCTAAACCACTTACTCAACTTTGTCACTTGTGGTGTCATCTATTATTTTAATGATGATTTTCAAATCTGTATCTAAACATTTGGTTTCCACCTTGGGTTATAGCCTTATTTTTCCATTTCCATTTGTACCCACGACATACCCACTTCAGTATCTTGTTACTTCAAGCTCAACATCTCTCTTCCTCTTAAATTGCCCTCCTCCTAGGCACCCCATTTCTGTCAGTGTTGCCGTGATTCTTCTGGTCTCCCAGACTTTGAGTCTTGAATCTTCTATGACTGTTCTCTTTCATTGCATCCTCTATTTCCAGTCTATCAAATTTGTTTATTTTTACTTTCCTACATAGGCCCTTTTTGCTGCTTGTCTAAATTACTGTAACAACTTTCTAGCAGTCTTTTAGTGTCAAGTCTCTCCAACTCCCAACTGTAATATGCCAAGTGCTGTTAATTAATTAATTTATTTATTTATTTTTTTACCATGTAACCATGCTAAAGAATCCTCAGTACTTCTCTGTGATCCATTGAATCCATCCCTCTGCCTGGCTTTCAGAATTGTGTGGGAGTTCGTCCTGCTTCTACTTATTAAATTTCACTGCCAATTTACTCTCAGTCTGCCAGAAATGTGCTATGCTCATTACAAACTTTGCCAATCAACTACCAAATTACTTGAGAATTATCCTAAACTTTTCCCTTACCCCAATAGCTCGTTATTCATCAAATCCTACCAATTTTATTTCAGAAATCTCTCCATTCGTCCTGCAAATGCTTAGTTTCAGAATCCCCTCATTTATTTTCTGGACTACTGAAATAACCTGTCAATTCATCTCCTGCCTTCAGTTGACCATTCTACAAGACAAATGAAATCATGTCATCTTCCTACTTAATAAATATCTTTCAGTTCCTCCCCACTGACTTGAAGAGAGTTAAAATTCCTTAGGATGGCTTTCAA
This sequence comes from Lepilemur ruficaudatus, assembly GCA_963574885.1. Taxonomy (NCBI): domain Eukaryota; kingdom Metazoa; phylum Chordata; class Mammalia; order Primates; family Lepilemuridae; genus Lepilemur; species Lepilemur ruficaudatus. The sequence goes on along the minus strand of CAUYRT010012345.1, from coordinate 13,150 downwards.
GACCTTCTTGGTCTGGCTCCCTGCAACCCTCTCCAATCTTAACTTTTCTCCCACACTTCTCTTATACCCTGTATACTCCAGTCACACCAGAGTACCCGTGATCTCTGGACATACTATGATTTTTCACACTTCTGTGCTTTTGTACATCTTTATTGTACTTGAAATGTCTTCATCCCAGTCAACTAATTGCCTGGCTAACTTAGTCTTTTAGGAATGGGCCACTAATACAATTAGGTAACAGGCTGATGGAAAACTTTATAATGGATGGATGTTGGCTGACATTACCTGAACCTAATGATCTGTCTTAACATTAAAAAAAGAGAGACAGGCCGGGCGCGGTGGCTCACACCTGTAATCCTAGCACTCTGGGAGGCCGAGGCGGGCGGATTGCTCAAGGTCAGGAGTTAGAAACCAGCCTGAGCAAGAGCAAGACCTCGTCTCTACTATAAATAGAAAAATTAATTGGCCAACTAAATATATATAGAAAAAAAAATTAGCCGGGCATGGTGGCGCATGCCTGTAGTCCCAGCTACTCGGGAGGCTGAGGCAGAAGGATGGCTTCAGCCCAGGAGTTTGAGGTTGCTGTGAGCTAGGCTGATGCCACGGCACTCTAGCCAGGGCAACAGAGTCAGACTCTGTCTCAAAAAAAATAAATAAATAAAAAAGAGACATTATGTGCCTCTTAATACAATAAGAAGCACACAATACTACCTGTGAGGAATTCTAGTAAAAACACTTGAACCTGAATCTAATCAATCATCTAGATCTAATTACTAGTTTACAGGGCATACAAGAACATTTTTTTCCCACTAAACATTTGTATATGGAAGCATACAAGAACATTTTAAGGGCATAATTAGAATGCAATCGGCACAACCTAGCCTTTGGGAAACTACAGTACAAATGTCCTAGTGCAGTGGTCTCTGACCTTTTTGGTACCAGGGACTGGTTTCATGTAAGACAATATTTTCATGGGGGGTGGTGGCGGGAGTGGGCAGAACTCAGGCAGTGAGTGATGTGTGATGCGAGTGATGGAGAGCGGAGTGGTTATAAATACAGATGAAGCTTTGCTTGCTTATGATCACCACCTGCTCTTCAGGCCCCAGGGTTCCTAAGTTTCATGGAAGACAATTTTTCCATGGGGGGTGGCGCTGGAGGGGCATGCAGCAGAGGTCTGCAGCGTGGTCCCTAGCAGGCCACAGACCGTCATCGGCCCCGGGGTTGGGGCCCACAGTCGTATTCCATAAGTAAATAGCAAAGAAAGAAAGAAGAGAGGAGAACTGATGGATTAAAAATGACTCAAGATATATATCAACCAAATGTAAGGTGGGCACAGTGGCACCCACCTGTAGTCCTAGCTACTAGGGAGGCTGAGGCAGGAGGATCACTTAAGCCTAGGAGTTTGAGGGTGCAGTGAGCTATGATCATGCTACTGTACTCTATCCTAGGCAACAGATCAAAACCCCATCTCTAAATAGTAAAAATAAAAATAGAGTATTTACAGATGAAATGATACTTTAATGCAAATTCCAGGCTTCATAATCCAGTGTGTACATGGGGACAGAGTCAAGTAGGTGAGGATGTACATAAAACATGATTAGCCAGGAGTTAATAATTTTTGGGGGGCTAGGTGATGGATTACATGGGGGCTTATCATGCTCTGCCCTTTACTCTTGTGTGTTTGAAATTTTCCATTTAAAAAAATGTTTAAAAAGATGGCTGAGCTTAAGGATCATTTCTTTTGGCTGTCCTCCCTTAACAGTGACTGCTGCTCAGAACCAGACAAGCTTAGATGCTCCTTTTCTGTAGTGTCATAACTCTCTGTTCACACCTTTATCCTAGCCACTTATTTCATTGTATTGTATTTTTGTCTCTATTACCTCACATGACTTTGAGCTTCTTGAGATATTTACAGTAAGTTCCTGATTTCACTTCAGTTACCATCATATAGATATCTGCTTTCATAGATTTGTTATTACGTATTTTGTGACATCTATACATCACTTTAATTTGTTTTCTTTTAGGTTGCATAGCAGTAGGAATATCCCTGAATAGCCGAAATTTTAGCAAGCTCTTGCATTCTTGCCCATACCAATGTGATCGTCACAAAGTCATTGTGGAAGCTGAAGACAGATATAAAAGTGAACTAAGGAAATCACTTATCTGTAACAAAAGTAATTAATTCAGCAGCTTTAAAACTGTAATTATGACTATACTTTTGAACTATCATCTAAAGCATTAAGTATGTTAAAAACTACAGGGTAAAATAATGTTGAAAAGAAAATCTGTCTCTAAGCAACCAGTAATTTAAGATACACCCAGGGAGTAGAATTCGTCTCTGGTAGTTTAAAAAATTCTTTCTAATCCACCTAGGGATTTCCACTAGAAGGGGGGAAAAAGGAACTATCATACTAATGGAATTGATATGCTATTACTCAGGTTGATACTCTAATTATGCCAAATGTTTTCCTTATTTTTCAGAAATTCTGCTCACCCCTCATAGAAGACAAAGACTCAGTAATGAATCTACTACCTCTGGAGGAATAAGTGAATATATTTAATTTTTAAATTAACTTAAATTTTATATATTCCTGAGAAAGAAGCAAACAGCTGAGTGTCTGTTCTCAGTCTCATCATTAATGGCTCTTAAATGACCTTTGGCTCTGATGAGGGTCATGCCTCCTAAGAAAAGAGACTTCCTACTTCCCATCTTAATGTTGCTTGCTCACCCACTGCTTGCCAGCTGGAAAAGCAAGAGGAACTAACATGTATCAAGCACTGCTATGTGTCAGGTGTTTTATAGATATTATTTTCTTTAATTCTTATAAAATTGGTAGATATTATTTTTTTCCTCATTGTAAGGCACATTAAGTTAGTAAATAGCAGAATTTAGAATCAAATGCAAGCTCTAGAAGCCCTTGTTCTATCCTCTGGATCACATTTCTATTTTAAGAACAAAATTAAAAATACTGCAAAGAGACTTTGCAGGTTTTTGTTCAAAACCATAGCACTTCAAACATAAAAATCTGAAGAGACAAATGGTATAAACCTTAAAGCCCTGCTTAAAAGTCAAAATGCTTCTTAAGCAATTAGATAACTATGGGAATTTTTATTTAACTACAGGGTTAACATTTCAGGTTTGGCCAGGTGTGGTGGCTCACACCTGTAATCCTAGCACTCTGGGAGGCCAAGGCGGGAGGATCGCTCAAGGTCAGGAGTTCAAGACCAGCCTGAGCAATAGTGAGATTCCCGTCTCTACTAAAAATAGAAATAAATTAGACAACTAAAAATATATAGAAAAAATTAGCCGGGCATGGTGGCACATGCCTGTAGTCCCAGCTACTTGGGAGGCTGAGCCAGGAGGATTTCTTGAGCCCAGGAGTGTGAGGTTGCTGTGAGCTAGGCTGATGCCACGGCACTCTAGCCCAGGCAACATAGTGCCTTTTGTCTGTCTGTCAAAAAAAAAAAATTCAGGTTTATCACCATTCCAAATTTATCACAGAGACTTGAACATCATTGTCTTCTATTCATATGGAGTTAACACCTGCAGAGTAAGAAGACTTGAGTATATTCCTTGTCAAAGGAATCTAGACATTAGTAACATCTACAGAGCCAGTCTATTACAAAGACATGGGACTGGGTACATCCAGGAAGCATTTTGCCACATACATTTATTTGGCTATTTTTATGCCAAAACCTTGAAAGAAATTTAAAATTTACTTTTTTTTTTTTAAATTAAGACAAGGTCTCACTGTGTTGCCTGGGCTAGAGTGCAGTGGTGTCATCATCGCTCACCGTAATCTCAAATTCTTAGGCTCATGCAATCCTCCTGTCTCGGCCTCCTTAGTAGCTAGGACTATAGGTGCACACCACCATGCCTGGCTAATTTTTTAAAAATTTTTTTGTAGAGATGGGGTCTCACTGTGTTGTTGCTGAGGCTGGTCTTGAACTCCTGGGCTCAAGCAAACCTCCAGCCTCAATCTCCCAAAATGCTGGGATTACAGGTGTGAGCCAATGTGTCCAGCCTGAGCCCAAATTTGCTTTTTATATCTGGGTCTTTTTCTAGGTTAAAAGTTCTACATGCATACCTGCTGCACAGAGCTAAGAGCAGGTGAAAAAAAAAAAGAAAATGTAAAAATTATTAATAAAAAAAAGTTCTGCATACAAAGTAAAATTAAGTACAGTATCGCTATAGAGGAGTCTACTTTTTGAAATAATATATTTTCTGTAGAAACTGTTAGACAATGTGTATTTTCCCATAGAAACATGTTGCACTTGGAAATCTTGTTCTTGAGAAGAACTTGTCATAAAATTAATAATAGATTTGTTTCAATGACGTATCTTAAAAGCAAATATGTAACAACTAAAAATATTCTGTGTAACCATTTGCATAGTAAAATCATCTGCAGAGCCTCATGAAATGGACATAATTATGCTTATACATTGATTATACAGAGGGATCCTAAATACTGTTAAGAGACATTCAGCTTATAAATACCATACATATTTTTTGTAGGTTAGACTTGCATTAGCTAAAACCAAACAGTTAATGATTTGCCTGCTTTTTTTGAATTTAGAAAGCCATCTTGAGAAAGTAGTGATTAGATTGGTCTTATATATCTTTCACAAGTAGGCAAGGAATATTTGATATTTTGTCATTTATCCCCATCTTCATAAATTTCCCTTTCTTTTAGGACATTTACCACCATTCATTTAATTATAGTTTATAATCAAATTTGAGCCCATTCTTTTGAAAAGGGACCACTGTACTGTCTAAGCATGGAAAGATTTCCCCAAAGCTCTCTTTCAGCATGGATTGGTGTTTTAAGAGGGTTTGAAAACTAAGAGTCCCTAGAATTAAGCCCTCCTGCCCATTTTCCTTGCTCTTCCTTAATATAATACCTAGTCAATATCAAGAGGAGCACTAAAGAAGCCACAGAGGGGCATCTTGGTGTGTTGCGAGCTGCTTCTTCCTTCCAGGCTGCCCAGTACTCTGATGTAGGAACCTTTGAGGATTTGAGCACAGATGTTAAGTAGAAGAATCTGAGAAGATGATAGCCACAATGGAAAAGCGAGGCTTTACATGATCAACTCCAGGGCCTCAATATTCTGAAAGTTATAATAACCTATCCAGTCCTGATTATTATGACTTCAAATCATTTAGCAAGTGAAATTGAAACCTATTTCTTGGATAACCACAGTTTTCTGGTATACTTAAAAATAAGGATTGACTTCATCGATGAGTTTTGAGACAGTTTTACCAACAATTATTTTTTACTCTCATATATTTACTCTCATAGATTACCTACTATATGTGTCAGATACTACTCTAGGCACTGGGGATACAATGGTGAATAAAATAGACAAAAATCTCTACTCATGGAGCTTGCATTCTAAATAATACTATTAAGTTATAATCTGATACTATTTACATTGATTTATCAACCTTCTGCTGGTAAGATATTCTCTTCTGTTTTAAAAGGTCTAATTTGTGGCTTTTACGAAGGGTACCAAATGGCTGTCTTGGCTTACAAGGGCAAGATTTTCTAAGGGTGACTGAGTGCAACTACACCTGGTCCTACTAAAGTAAATAGCAGCCTCAAGTGGAAATACAAAACTCCTCCTTACCAGCATCTACTTACAATGATAACATGAGTTAACAACGAATAAAAAAGTTATGTTTTTTTGTTTGTTTGTTTCTTGTTTTGAGCTAGAGTCTTGCTCTGTTGCCCAGGCTAGAGTGCCGTGGTGTCAGCCTAGCTCACAGCAACCTCAAACTCCTGGGCTCAAGTGATCCTCCTGCCTCAGCCTCCTGAGTAGCTGGGAGTAGAGGCATGCGCCACCATGCCTGGCTAATTAAATGAAAAACTTTAAAGAAAACTATTTCCTGCTGAGGCGGGAGGATCGCTCAAGGTCAGGAGTTCGAAACCAGCCTGAGCAAGAGCGAGACCCCGTCTCTACTAAACATAGAAAGAAATTAATTGGCCAACTAAAAATATATAGGAAATATTAGCTGGGCATGGTGGTGCATGCCTGTAGTCCCAGCTACTCGGGAGGCTGAGGCAGAAGGATTTCTTGAGCCCAGGAGTTTGAGGTTCCTGTGAGCTAGGCTGATGCCACAGCACTCTAGCCCGTGCAACAGAGTGAGACTCTGTCTCAGGAAAAAAAAAAAAAAAAAAAAGAAAACTATTTCCTAATAATTATCACCAGAGAATATTTATGTTTACAGATACCAGCTGTGTATTCTTTGTTATAGAAAGTATCCCTAAAAACCCAGGTAAACACTTCCTTCCCCATTATGCAGACTATTTTTGAGTTTTGATCAAGCTGACCACGTATATAAGTAGTGAACATGTTTTTTAAAAACAAATTTCAAAAGACCCTTATTTTTTAAAAATATTGTTCAAACCTGATATTTAAAGTATAACAAGTATTGATATTCTTTTCTATTCTATGAAGTTATGGAGCCCTTTGGGAAGACTGTATCTGTAAGATAGGTAAGCTGTTTGTTAACCGTCCTCACAGGAATGTTGAATTAACAATTGAAAGTTTATAAAGTTTGTTTCTTAGTTGAAAGATGTAGCAAGTTTTACTACAATAGATTAAGATACAATTATTGAAGAAGTCAGAGTGATAGTACCTAACTTAATAGTAGGCACTCCAGTTTTTAAAATTGAAGTAGATTGCCATAGGATGAGTAGTCCAGGCATGTATCCTTGGAATAAATTAAGCATTTATTTGAGTCCTAAGACTTTTTTTTCAGTAAGGACTAATATATTCTACAATTCTAATTAATTACAGAAAAACGAAGAATTCGTAAAAACTTCACCAAAGAAGAATTGAACTACCTTTACAACGGAGTTAAGAAAATGGGGAATCACTGGAATTCAATTTTGTGGTCTTTTCCCTTTCAGCAAGGACGAATGGCTGTGGACCTGGCTCAGAAATACCACAATCTGACCAAAGGCTCCAAGTGTGTGGCTCCTTAATAGGAAGAACACTTGTCAGTTTTTAGTTTGGACTCTTAAAATACAGTGCTTTAAAAGATAAAAAATTTAAAATAGTCTTCTAAACTCTCATGAGACACAGGGAGTGTGGAAATGGGGATACAGTTTTCATTAAACAGTTTTTGTGGTGCTGAAACTCATAGAATTATTATAGTAATTTATAAAGCAAAGACACTTTTAATGTGCAGATTAGTAAGATAAAATTCCTTCATAAGGTCAAACATTTGTTTAGGAATATGCTGTTATTTTTCCTTAAGCCCAAAGAATATAGCTTAGAGAAAAAAATTATCAGCCTTTAAACACTACAATCAATACTACATGGGACATTGGGTTTTAATATTTTTACGCAGTGCCAAAGACGCCCCTCTCCAGATCTCAGAAAGGTAGAATAGTTTCCCAGTCTGTTCAGCCTCAGCTGAACATACAACTGATTCCCATACAACTAATCAATGTTTGACATTTTGTTAATGAAAATGTTTCCTCTTCTAAAAGCTAATTGTGCAGTTGCTTTGAATACTTCCATATTCTATGGTCAGGTTCACTTCTTTTTGGTATATTTTTATTTGCTTTAGCTTTTTTTTTTTTTTTTTTTGAGACAGTGTCTCACTCTCTTGCCCGGGCTAGAGTGAGTGCCGTGGCGTCAGCCTAGCTCACAGCAACCTCAAACTCCTGGGCTCAAGCAATCCTTCTGCCTCAGCCTCCCTAGTAGCTGGGACTACAGGCATGTGCCACCATGCTCGGCTAATTTTTTCTATATATATTTTTAGTTGGCCAATTAATTTCTTTCTATTATTAGTAGAGACGGGGTCTCGTTCTTGCTCAGGCTGGTTTCGAACTCCTGACCTCGAGCGATCCGCCTGCCTCGGCCTCCCAGAGTGCTAGGATTACAGGCGTGAGCCACCGCGCCCGGCCTATGAATCTATTTTTATACCAATATCACAGTGTTTTGGTTACTGTAACCTTGTAATATATTTTGAAGTCAGGTAGTGTGATGCCTCCAGCTTTGTTCTGGATTGCTTTGTCTATTCAGGGTCATTTTTAGTTCCGTTAAAGGTTTAGTATTTTTCTTTTTCTATTTGGAGAATGTCATTGTTGTTTTGGTAACAGTTGTATTGAATCTGCCGATCACTTTAAGTAGTATAGACATTTCATAATATTACGATGCTCTCATTCTTCCTGCTTCAACTGATATTTTCAGATTGTCTGACATGTTTTCCAAGGAAAACCTACTGGTTATTTTTGTTTTTCTCTTCTTAAGTATGTCAGATCCCCCATTATTTCTCTTTGCTTTCTCCTGTGCAGATGCCAATACAATCCATGTAAACATTGTGTCTTATTACCATCTAATGCATTTACTTTGCGGATATGCCTTTTTATCCACTTTTGTTGTAAATGTTATACACTGATATCGGTTTAGGTATGTGCTTATTACACATGTTTTTATTGGGGATTTGGAGAAATTCAAAACCTATACCTTTCTACCCATAATCTTCCCAAAGTTTGTGTTAAATAAAAGAATGCATATACAAATATACATATATTTATATATTATTTATATTTATACTGAATATATGTTTGTGCAGTTTTATGTGTTTTTCTCAATGTTGTTTTTAGGAGATTCATTCACATTTACATTTCTTTCTTCCTTTCATCTTTAATATATATTTCATTGTATTCATTTAATAATACATTTTTGTTACTGTTGTTTATTTACTCTCTCTGTTCCTTGGAAACTGAAATTGAACTAATACCATCTTTCTTTTTACCACAATCTATTTCATCACTTTATTGAAGTTTCACTTTTTAAAAGGAACATCACTTGGTATTTTGAAAAAATATACATAAAAATTCAAGACTCATTCAGGGAGGCATATTTACCTTTTACATATAGGTAGGATGTACTATTTGCATCCTCCCACTTATATTTTGGAAAGTACTCATGTGATAAATGTTATTGATGCATTCAGTGTGCAAATCAGAATTACTGAGAAGTAGATATCCCTACCACTAATCTGGCCCTAGTTGTGGGGCCAGGCAAGGAAAACAAGACCCCGTACAATTTTCTAAATATCACACAGCTGGCTCTATATGTAAGGAGCTATGGCTGAAAGCTCCTTTAGTGAGGCCACATTGATCTGTCATTAATGAGCAGGGTAATATGTGACAAATCATGAACTTTAATCATCAACTTCTTCATCACTTTATTTCAGGTCAGCAAAACTTGATTTGCATTCTAGGTCTGTTGCTTTTTAACAACTAATATTTGAGAATTGGTATACCATCTGAGCTACAGGTTCATAATATGTCAAATGGAAATAATAATATCTAGTTAATCTCAGCTTTTAGAGAGTCCCAGTTAATGATAGAACTGCCTTCACTATGAGGCACAACCCTCCTCAAGAACTAACTTTAGGTCACAGGTTAGTATTCTAGTTCTTGTCCATGCTCTGTAACAAAATTGTTTTTCACTAATCACCATGTTTTTGTTAGACAATAGAAAATAGAATCATCTTTTCTAACTCCATAGTATGCATTATGATTTCCAAGAAATCTGAAAGGTTATCTATCACTGCCTGTTTCAGTATCTAAGCTAAAAGACTGATGCATCCCTACAGGAACAAATGCTGGAACCATAAACTCCTTTCTTTCAAGCTGAAATCTGCTTCCTAACATAGCAATGTCCAAATCACCCTGAATTAAAGAAAATGTTGGGGTTATTAAAAGATCTGTGGCTATATGGCAGCATGATGGGAAAACAAATGAAATCATTTAGGCAAGATGATACAATGTGCTTTAAAATGCCTTCGTTGATATGCAACTGAGGGCCAAAAGTGTCATTTAGTACATCCAGTGATACGCCATTTCGGGAAGACTGATGGTGGTGAATAAAGATGCTTGCTGTGATGAAGATAGAGCATCAGTAATAAATAGAAGTCTTTTCACTATGTTTGTTTGTAACTGTTGGATCAGTTCTGCTAAACTGACGTGGAGTAGGTCGGAAGTATTTTCTAATAAGAAATCATTGATTTGGCAGAATTGAATAGTTGGAAAGATTAGAATCCTGAGATCCAAACAAGATATTATTTTGTTTTAGTATTTTTATTTAGTCAGTACCCTTTCTGATATTTTTCTGTGTATGTGTGCATGTAATTATACATACATGCAGATTTTTAGTTTTTTTGTTCTACAAATGGGTATCATACAACATATGCTGTTATAATTTTTTGGCAGTATGAGATTTCTTTTTGTTGCTGTTGTTACAGAATCCCTCCAAACATCCTCAACCTCCAATCTGCTATCGATATTAAAGGGTACGTGGTACAGAACTGAGAAGTTTGAAGGGGTGGATGGCTCCTGTGTGCTTTAACCTGAGTACAGCTTCATTTTGCTCTGATTGGTTTAGATGTACTATCCCTGTTATGGATCTTTTCTTGGGGAAGATTTTTTTCATTCATTTAGCAAACATTTTCTGACTTTCTATTAAGGATTGATTGTGCTTCTGAGTGCTAAAGATATATTGGAGAATAAAACTGTTTAAGTCACTATTATCATGGAACTTACATTTTAGTAAGAGAGCCAGAAAACAAATAATAGTCCAATAAATACATGTACATTATTAGGCTGTGATAAGAGAAAAAGGACTACAGCAATTCTAAGTTTTATAGCTGAATTGTGCACTGTCTAGACGAAGAGAAAAAAGATTCTCCTCTTGCTTTTAGAAGATTGAGATACTGCCTTGCCAGAAAATTCTAGCAAACTTCCTTTACACAGATCATTAATTTGAATTGAGTCACATGCTGTTCCTGAGGATTTCCTTCGGAGGGAGAATGGCATGAGCCAACTGTCAGGCCTGCGACACCTGAACCAATCAGTTGTAAAAGATGGTCTTACTCCAACTGAGCTAATTAGAGCTCAGCCAGGGTAGGTATTAGACTTATTTCTTCTAACCCCTCTAAATCGTAGGCTGTGAGAAAATGTGGAAGTGATGTGAATAATATTTGTGAGACTACCACATTGTTCACCTAAATGTGTGTATCAGGATTCCCAAGTTAATACGTATAGCACTATATTATTCTTTTTAACTGCTAGATATTATCTCATGGTTTCGAATCATGGTAACTTATTTTACTGTTCTCTTTTGATGAATATTTAGATTGCTTCCCATTATAGTGCTATAAACACTGCTGCAAAATATATTTTTTACGTACCTTCTTGTGTTAATATTGAGATTTTTTTTCAAGTGTATAAATGATTGAGATTGTCAAATCATATTGTATGCACATTTTCAGTGTTTACCTAGTGGGCCAAATTACCCTACAAAATTCCTCTGCAGATTAAAGCGCTGTCATCAATGTAGTCCCTGGACCTACCACAATATTTGATATTATCCCTTTGAGCGAAAGAATGTTACAACATAATTATTTATTTATTTGTTATTTAATTAATTATTATTGCATTTTCTAGACTACTAGTGAGATTTAATGCCTTTTCATGAGTTGCTGACAATTCATATTTCCTATGTAAATTAATTACTTATATAATCTGTTTTCATGTATTCTTTTCTTGTAGACTCGAGATATCTTTGGATACTCCAGATATAGGAAATTTACCTAGAAAATAAGCTATAAGTATTTTTATTATTCTCTTACTTTATTTTTCACCTTGTTACAGCATTTTCTTTTTTGTGACATGAGTTTGCCATTTAATCTTGATAAATTTATGTCTTTTCATTTAACATTTGTTGCGTTATTTTAAAGGCCTTCTTTATCCCAATATCAAAAAAAAATTATACTATATTTTCCTTAAGTTTTTTAAGGGCTTATTATATACATTTGATCTAATTGGACTAAGTGGGTGTGTGTGTCTGTGTGTGTGATCTAGGGACAGGCTCCCTGGATTACGGACAACTGGACTTGTGGCATTCTGTACTCACAAACAGGCTCGAAGGCTCCCCATAAGGATAATTCATAATCAAATAATTAAATTAGTAATTCCGGGAGTAGTTCTTCTGGGCCGGCAAACAAGCTTGCCTGGCGACGCGGTTCGTTGGCACGCGTCTCTGCGCTGGCAGCCAGGCGCGCTGTTTGTTCTGCGGCTTACGCACAGCGTCGCTTTCATCCTGACTTTTTTCTTTGACTTGTGAGTGTGCGTTTACCCTAATGATCATGCCTCCAAAGCAAAAGTTCACTGCAAGTCCAGGTGAGCTTGCGACAAAGAGAAAGGTGATTACAATGGAAACGAAAGTAGAAATGATCAAGCGTTCGGAGACAGGCCCGATGCCATCCTTCATTGGGAAAGCATTAGGCTGCAGTTTCTAGACTATCAGAACAATTATAAAGGATACAGTGAGAATAATGGAACATGTGCAAGGCAGTGCTCCAACGAAAGCATCAATTATTACTAAGCAGCGTAGGGCATTAATTATTGGAATGGAAAGGTTATTATTGATTTGGTTAGAAGATGATAAAAATAAGTATAACATTCTTATTAGCCCAGCATTGATGCAACATTAGTTGATTGTTAATCTTTAATATTCTTTCCTGATATTCTCCTATTTCCTATCTAAATTTTTTGTAAGTTTGTTTTTGTATTCTGTTTGTTTAAATTAAAAGAAAGAACACAATAGTTTCTGTAACTTATTATTACAGTACAGGGGTATCATTAGTATTACTACATTATTACACTGTATTATTATTACCACACATGAGCCATTATAGTATCATTATTATTATGATGCACTGTTCATCAGAGATCCGAATTACATACAAATCCAACCTAAAGACTTTCTCGGGAATGTATCTCATCCATAACCTGGGGACCGCCTGTACTTGCCTTTCTTTCCCAAGTAATAAGTAGTTCAAATACATTTTATTGAATAGTTCTTTCCCCACTGATTTAAAATGTCACACTTAATGCAAATGAATTATCACATATTCATGGATTTCTTTTATTTATTTATTTATTTAATTATTTATTTATTTATTTATTTATTTATTTATTATTGGGGAAAACTACAAAGCATTTACAGTACAATGTTTACAGTCACAATTTGTAGTGAGCTGATTTCCCAAAATATATTACCACTCAAGTTGACTTATCTTGTTACATTCAAAAACCTACTCTGTCAAAGTAGTCCATAGAGT
>CAUYRT010012342.1:0-58702 GCA_963574885.1 Lepilemur ruficaudatus | reverse complement strand
GCTGTGAACATGTTTTCCAGTTATACTCACTTCATTGTTAGTTCCCCTGGAACTAGAAGTTCTGTGGAGTCCCCTCCAATTCTAACGCTTTTATTTCTGAGACCTTGATACCAGACTGTACCATCTTCTGCTGATGTTGTGCACAGATGCTCACAATAATGGACTACAAGACAAATTGAGGCTTCAACTTTTTAAACAGAAAACACAGTAATTAACTTCAAATCTTCTAAAAACATCTTATGTCAGAGTGTTTCGGCAACTTTCAAAGTAGAGTATATGACCACCCTCTCCCTGCAGCCTCTGGTAATAACTATTCTATTCTCTGCTTCTATGAGAGGTTAGTCAACAAAGTTACAGTCACACAGGAAGAAGTAATTCTGGTGTAGGGTGACTACTGTTAACAATAATATATTGTATATTTCAAAATAGCTAGAAGAGAGGATTTTGAGTGGTCTCATATTAAAAAAATGACAAATGTTTGAGGTAATGAATATAATTACCATATTTTGATCATTACACAATATATACATGTTATCAAACATCACACTGTCCCCATAAATACCTGCAATTATTTAGTGTCAATTTAAACAAAATAAGACTTTTAAAAAGGAAAAAAAGAAAGCAAAAAGATTGGGTTTAAGTGTTGGAAATATTAGCTGAAATTTTCTTGAAGTTAAAAGATCAACACTAGGCTATAATTTCTAACGAAGCATACCCTTATTCAACCCCAGCAATAAGCTTAAACAAGGCTGATGACTACTGAGAAGTTTGGAAGAGCCAAAATATTAAGTTTTCTAATAGGAAGTCAAAGCTTGGTCATGCAGAAAAAAGAATAAGCTCTATTGTCATCAAATGCCTTTTTCATCATAAAGGAAACAAGCATTAACAATGTAATTGTAACAGTGAACTTAGAAAATTTGAATTTCTGAATATTTCAGCTGGAAAACGACTATACAAATTGACATATAGAGAAACTAAGTGAATTCTAGGCCACCATTCAATATTCCAGTAAATACAAAAAGAAAAAACCCATTAACACATACCCCAAGAACATCAAAATATTGACTATTAAAATTAAAGAAGCCATTGGAAGGATAGGTCTTTAGTGTGGCTAAGCTTCAGTCTAAATTACGTAACTATGGTACACATAATGAAGCCCCAAAATACAGTTTGTTAAGAACAACTAGGTGTGGTTTCTCAAGCTGGGAAAAGACTAAGAGAGCTCTGCTTATAAGGTGATACCTTTATAAGCTTTGCACTTGTCTAGTTTCATGCTATTTTCCATGAAATCAGTGATAACTTTGAAGAACCCAAGTTTGATATATTTAATTAAGTCATTAGAAACGGTCAATGTGAGTAAGGAAGTGAAGGTCCTTGTCTGCTGCTCCAACAGAATGTCACAGACTAATTCACGCAGAAAAGAGATTTATTTGGCTCACAGTTCTGGTGGTGGGGAAGTCCAAGATTGAGAGGCTATACGTGGTGAGGGCCTTCTTGCTTCATCATAACATGGCAGAAGGTAGCACATGGTAAGAAAAATGTGAGACAAAGAGATAAAATTGGGCTGAACTCATCCTTTCTATTAGGAATCCACTCCCATGGTAACTAACCCATATCTGTGAGCACAGCATTAATCCATTCATGAGGGCAGAATCCAAATGATGGTACAATGGTGCTTAAATTTCAGTATGAGTTTTGGAGGGGACATTCAAAGCATAGCAGTCCTATAACATAGTGATTTCATCCTGTCACTAAAGAGAGGAAAATTTTTGCCTAGAAAATGATGATGTTTTTCTCTCTGATATTCTATTACACAGAAGCCTTAGCTTCCCGGACATGGTAGGAGATAGAAACACTAAAGCCATTTCAAAGCTATGATTTTCACTGAGAGTAGCTGCCAGTTAATATTCATAGATGTAGACACAGATATAGATATTATGCCTATGAATAATGACCTAGTCAGTTGACTAAGATCCAGTAGTTAATCAGAGTAACAACAAAAATTATAAAATTAAAATTTTATAATTAATAGCTTTTAATAGATGTATACATTTTGAAGTAATTGAAGTATCAAATCTTTATCTTACAGAATAATATCAAAATTAAGGCAATTGGCTAGATAATTTAGGAGTAAATATGCGCACAGTGGATTACTTAAGAAGTTCAATATGACAGCTTTGGAGGAAATCCTGAGACAAGAAATAACATTAATTTTATTATTTGTTTTGTCAGGAACAAAGGGACCTCTATGTAAAGATTTTTCTAGAAAATATCCCAATGATCATTTATGAATACTTAAAATAGGTCTTTGAAAATTTATCTTTTATTATTTACATATCCCTTTTAAGCAGAGCTTTTATCAGGTAAACACATGGTAAAATGGTGCTTTTATTTCCAAAGTGTCTGCATTGTTTTCAGATTTCAT
This sequence comes from Lepilemur ruficaudatus, assembly GCA_963574885.1. NCBI lineage: Eukaryota > Metazoa > Chordata > Mammalia > Primates > Lepilemuridae > Lepilemur > Lepilemur ruficaudatus. The sequence continues at coordinate 56,277 of CAUYRT010012342.1, read as the reverse complement.
TCAAATGTTTTTCAGGAAATAATGGCGCATCAAAGTGGATAAAGGTGGGGAGAAATATCAGGTGAGGCTTGCTAAAAGGATGTGAAACTGATAAATAGCCATGTTTGTAATTTGCTTTCTGAAAATTCAAGTAAGTTATTGGCCAAAGCCTACTGCCTCTCTTTGGAGATCTTTGATCTTACTTGTGTTTTGTATGTAATTACCCTGTATGTCGGTTGCCCTCCTGCAGCAATAAGGAAGAGATGCCTGTTGGTATGGTCTTTCCCACTGGGTTTCCTCAGCCAGAGTTAAGCATCCCATTCAAATGTGGTGGACAGCACGTGCCAGAGAACATGGTGTTAGAGAACAGCTTCCTATGAGAAGAAGATATTTATTTTGTCAGCAACTGATAGTTGAAACTTCCTTCTTGTTTGTATATATTTGTAATAATGTCTGAAGACATCTTAAATTCTTATTCTTGATTGTTTTTTAAAACATTATATAAAAACAAAAGAAGGAATGAGAATTTTATGTTATTTTTTTATGTAGTTAAACATAAATACATTTTTCTCCACCTAACCTATATCAAGTTGCCTGGTTCAAATACTATCTCCACAATTTAATAGCTGTGTGGCCAAGTTATTCAACCTCTCCAAGCATTAATTGCATTCTTTATAAAATGAAGATAGTAATCATATCCATCATTTAAGATTATTGTGAGGATTAAATGAGAAACTGCTTGGAAAGCACTTGGCACATTGACTGACACAATGAGCATTCAGTAAATATCAGTCATCAATAAACTGCAACTTCCTGATAAGGACATTTGGGTATTAATTTATGATCCTTCCTAATAAGCACCGATGACACTCTGAGCCAGATGCAACTAAGGGAATTCACTCCACATCATCTTTTACAAGAACCTGACTGCTTACTGCTTGTGCTCCATGCTCTTTCAAGTGTTTGTCAACCAGTTATATCCTCCTTCAGGGTGTTTCATACAAATGTTCAAGGTTTCTGAAGCTGCTCAAAGTGTAGACTTGAGAATCCTCGTGGTGCATATTTTTAAGGAACATTGGCTTTTCTTCAATATGCTAAGTGAAATGTCAAAGCCAATTTCTTATTGCATAAAAAAGAACAGTATTTCTTCCCCAGTTATACCTAATGATCGCTCTCTTTCACCTGCTTCAGATTTGCTTGTATTAATCTTCTCAGAGAGTCCTTTCCAAACTTACTCGTTTAAAACAGTAACATCTGCTATTGCCCCCAACTCTTCAATCTCTATCTTTCCTTTACTGATTAATTTTTATCTGTAGCATTTATCATGTTCTGACAGTCTCTGATTTATATTTCTTTTTGCTTATTTATGTTTACTATTTTCTACTAGAGTGTAAAACCCAAGTGAGCAGGGATTTTGTCTATCTTACCCACTGCTCCATTGCAAGAGCCTAGAACAGCACTTGGCACATAGTAAGCATTCAAATATTTGACATATGAATGAATGGATGGTTGAATGGCATTGTCTCATTCCTTCTCTCTCTCGCTCTCTAATTGAGGAGTTACTTTATTAGTTAGATGTTCTTACTTCTTGTGTCTTTGTTCCACTGAAATATGAAGAGCGTGGTTTTATAATTCAGTGTTTTCAGAGGGGTAAGTCATTTCTAAATTGGTTCCCAAGGACAAAAGGATTCACCCCAATCTGGAGACCACGGGTGCCTTTATCTCACTGGAGTAATGCCGTTAAACATCCTCTCTGGTTGTATCAACTTAGGGCTTTAAGTATTCCATTCCCCATTGTGTCACCCACCTAAACTGTGAGTGAAGGAAGCCTTGGTGGAACAATAGCAACTGTGTTTAAATACAGGCATGATCTAAGCTTTGCGATGTGTCTTGGAAAACTAGCATCACCGTGTTCTGAGTGAGTGCTGTGAAGGGTGTATCAAGGAGGTGAAAGTTCCCAAGGCATATATCAATTTTTGTTTAACTGTCAAGCTATTGTATTTAATCACAAGAAATCTTTACTTTTTAATGAATTTCATAAGCTTCTTCCTCAATAGACAACTAACATTGCCTAAATAAATAAATCAACTTTGGAGTTTTCAAAACCTCTTTTTAGCTGATCAGGACACTTGTGTTACCTGGGATGAGTACTCCAAATGGATTAAACAGACCTCAACATTAACCTACCTGTTAGGGATCAAATTCCTGCCTGAGGGAGCAAGTGGTAATTATTGAAGAGTGTTGACTGAATCTGCATGGCATGGGGCTCTGCAGACCATCCAAAAAGACTCCACATTCCACATTATGTTTCCCACCTACATGTTTTCTCTCCTCCTTCCTTCCCTCTCCTCTTTCCCCTCCTCCCCCACTTCCTCCTCCTCCTTCTTCCTCCTTAGAACATTTCCAAGAATATAGGAACCTTTCCTTATGTATTGTTTTTTTCTACAGAATCTTAGAAATTTAGAGTCAAATAGCCTTTAGAGGCCATCTAGTCAATGATATGAATGCAGATCCATGAACATTCATTTATTTATTCGATAAGTATTCTTGGATTGCTCAATATGTCCTAAACATAGGTGCCAGCTTACAGGCTTAGTGGTAAAGTGAACAGGCAAAGATTGCAAGTTTTCCAATAGAAGCTGCAACGGAAACTCTACTTTCACGCAAAATGGACTTCTAAATGCAAACAAAAGATGAAGCTCATTTTAAAGAGAAACAAAGACATCTTTCTGAAATCAAATGTGAGAACTTATTTGCAGACACAAGGTTTCATCCCAGCATAGCACATAGAAAATTCCAGAGGTTATTAAAGTTTTGAAAGATATAAAAATGTGGGAAAAATTAACAACTTTATAAAGATGATTTCCAGGTTGATGAGAATCCTATCTGGCTCTCAGGCATGACCTAATCAAGAACTTCTGCTATAAATAATGAATTGTCTAAGGTTTCCCAAGACAATCCTATGTAGCTAGCCTCATGGTTTTGAGAAAGCTGGAAATATTAATGGACCTACTAGGGCAAATATTAAATAGAAACTCATATATTAGGCAATGATGTTTGAGTAAATGAATTATAAAAAGCAATGAACAATGCAAGAATGGGCATATATGAATTCTCTACTAAGATTTGGAATCAAGTCAAACTAATGATTAAGAAACTTTTTCCTACAATAATAATTGATATAATACTAACTCACAGCCATGAAAGACACACCTGCATAATATTTTGGTTATTTTCAAAATATATTAAAATTTGAAAAGTAATGGGACTTGATTTATTGGGGGTTGCAGAAACAACTTTCTTGAAAATTATCCGGAATACTTGCAGTTCTTTAAATATACCATGCTCTTTTGCATGCCAATGTTTTTGTCATAAGCATCTAAAATGCGTGTCTACTTACCTTTGTCCCCTCTAGACTAAGAACTCCCTGAATACAGCACTGTGTTAGCTCATCACTAGATCTCTGAGGCCTCGCCATTGCTGGCACATCAATGGAGCCTAACAAATATTTATCGAATGTTGATTGTGACTGAATGAAGTTAAAAGAAGCCAGGATTAACATAAATGTAGTATTTACTTTATATTCTTACTTCAAATTCAGCAGCCCAGTCTTTGTTTTATTTTTTAATAGATTATGATGCCTCTAGTGTTTCATGGCTAATGGTGATATTTACTTCTGGTTTAAAATAGATTTCTTCTGCATATTAAGGAAGCACCCTCTCATTCCTTATGTATAAGAATATTTATTTAAAAATAAGGAAAAGGCATTGTTGTCATAAATTACTCCTCCCATGTAAAAGTGTTAAAATAAAGTTAGTCTTTAGGTATGTCTTCATTTTATTCACATATATGTTTAATTCATGTTCTATTAATTGTGTGGATTATTAAGTCTAGTTCAGAGTACCAGATAGACTGTTTTGCTTTGTTGCATTCTATTTGTTGATCATGAAAAGACAAGTTAAATTTTGTGCTCTGTTACAAAATGTAATGGAAAACTAAGATTATTCTCCAGGCACTTGTACCATGGCCCACTCTTTTCATGGCTGTCTTTACATTTCAGAAGTGCTTCTTTTATGTTTGAATGATCATATTTGGAAAACTACTATCCATATTTGAACCTACTATCTTACACTCTTCCTCATAGTTTGAGATTTTTTTTTTAACTGAAAATGTCTCACTTTTGAAGGTACACAATATCTTATAAGTAGCATGCATGTAACAGACATCCTTGACTATTAATTCATTCTAACTCTCCTCCCAATTACAGGAGAAATACAATTGATATTTTATTCATTTCTGCATTAATTGTTTTATACAGGTGTATTAATAATCAGAAAAATAAGATATTAATTCATAGTTAAAAAAAAAAACAGATTGACCTAGATGAATAGACTAAAACAAGCTGTCAATTGCCCTCTGGGTTTGTTGACCTGGGATAACGTCAAGTAGAGGCAGAGATAAATGGGGAAGCCCTACATAAAAGCTAATATAAGAGACAAATGTACCTACATGTGCCCTTTTGTATAACCCGATCCAAATTGTCTGCTGTTCATAAACAACTTTTGAGTAGATCCAGCATTATTATTGGTTAATGACAACAATTAACTTCTCTCAATTAATCTATATCGCTTATAAGTTACACCATCAATTACCACTACACTTACGAGGTCTGATAACTGGCAATAGCAAGCAATGCTTTGTGCAGACTGTGTGAGGACAGGGCAGGATTGAATTCTGTTTTGTCCAAAGCTGAACTTCAGTCAGTGACATAAATCCATCAGAATGTAAATTGCAGTAACTCATTTTGCCTGATAATGTCCATATTTGATCTGTTATGTGAAATGGAATTATGTTTACTTCTTTCTAAATACAGATATAATAATGGCCAATTCACAAGGGGTTGCTGATAAAATACCTCAAGATACTATCTCTCCCCCTAAAAGTAGCCAAAAATGATTTTTATACAGTTTTTGCAAACCAAATTTGTGGAAATGAAGCAGGAACACTTGCTCACTTATTAATAGTCTGGTGCACCATAGTCTTGAGTCAGATTGGGAGGGTGGTCATGAAGTTTATACAAGGCCAGCCATATGGGGAAACTCATATGCCCAAGCATTTTGCCTCACTGGATGTGAAATATGTACCTTTGTGATCAAATATTTTGTTGAACTAATCTAAATATGTTCTAATAATAATGGGTAGAAACCAGCAAATTATATAACAAAATAGATTTTTTTATGGTATAATGAGAATGTTTCTCTAATCCCTTCATTTTACAAATAAAGAATTTGAAACTATAATGATGAAGTGGCATTTGAAGGGTTAAATGGCCAAGTAAGGGCAAAGGGCTCTCTCCATGACACTGCATCACAGCCACTAGGAGAGACACTAGCCACTAAAAGACTCTTCCTGTAAAGACCCAAAGTACTACAGCTTGTTCTTCAAGAAGTCCTAAGGTACAGAGTACGGAAAAGTCAAGAACTTAGAGGATTTCTAAAAATTTCTTTTATCACAGTCTCTTTTTAATGATTGTATCTGTCACTTTCAAAACTAAGGTAAGCTTGACTATGGTTCTAATTTTGTATATTTTAGCCTATCTTTGCCAGCAGTGTCACCTCCATAACAACCTAACTCATCCGTTGCTTTTCTTTTCCTTGAAAACATGTCTCTAGGTAGGAAAAATGATCTGCAGTCTCTGGAGTCAACTGTAGAAGAATAGATTCTATTACAATGGCCCTATGACAAGTACAATGTGTTAATTTCACAAACACCCTGCTGACATAAATGACATGGTCTCAAGAGTCCTTTTAAATGGCAGTCTCTTGATACTACACTTCTCAGAGCATAAGGCTGGAAACAGAAAGAAAACTGATCTGCAAAGATACCTGAATGTACTCTCATGGTTAAAATCACCCACAACAGGTTTTCCTATTTCTTTGAAAAGAAAAGAACACTAAGAACAGTGATGCTGTTTCAGTGCGAGTGATAACTACCTTTGAAATACCGCAGGAAATGCGTATTTGGATTGCTTTTACATTGTTATAATAATACCTTACTACAATAACAAGACAATCACTTAAAACTAAGTCTGTGACTCTCAAATTATACTGTACTGATGCTCTAATTAATCATATAGAAATTCCCCGAATGCTTTACATAATTGCTGCCATCAGCAGAAAACATTAATATTATATATATCAATATGTCATATGAATATCACCATGACAGATCATACAGCTTTCACAAATTGGAATACTAATAGCTGTGTTATAAAACCATTTGACCCAAATTTGCCAATGCAGCGAGTCGAGGTAGCATGGAGAAACTGGAGATGTCTTAATAAGAAATAAAAGTAAAGTGTTGAGAAATAGCGAGAATGAGAACTGTGGGACTATGTTAAAGGTAATTGTATTATTTAGGACAGGAGACACAAGTCTGGAGCGTAATTTAATACCTACGTTCATATAGTATGTCCCCTCCTGATAGGCACAGTAACAGAGCACATGTAAAGTTCCAAGTTATTTCCAAGCTTTTGAACATATTCAAACATTTTTCTCATTTAACTCAGCTTAAGCCTTGCACCACGAAAGTGAGAGGTCTATTTTGCTTTGGCAGTATGACACAAACCTTATGTGGTTCTTTCAAATTAAATTTCTCCACTGTTTCTAATCCAGATTTTAGTGAGTCTTCTACTTTATGGCAGAGTCTACCAGTGCATTTTCTGTGGGCAATGTCTTTGAGCCAGTGCATAATGAAATGTCTACGGAAGCAGCTTGTCTTTCATACTGCTTTCTTGGATTATGAGTGAGTCTTCAACTTGCTTCAGTTTGACATTCAATTTACTATTGAATGTCAGAAGATAAGGGACCTTGGTTTCCTAGTAACAGGTAGGTTTTTCTTTTGCATGCATCGGTCCTTAGAGGTTTCCTTTGGAATGCTGGCAATAGAGTGGAGCATTGCTCACTCTGGCTTGTGCAGAAGAGCAGCGTGAAGAAGGGTAAGGAAAGCATCTGCGTGTGTGTGTGTGTGTGTGTGTGCGTGCGCACGTGCAAGCACATGTTACATGTGCATGTTGCAAAGAAAGAACTCTTAGCGTCAATATCTTTGTCTTTATTGAACATGTTATGATTTTCCAGATAGATGCTATACTCAAACTTTCAGATACATTAGATGTATTTTTTTGTGAGGCAGATTAAGTTTCAGAGTGTCAATCAAAGCTGTCACTCATTCTTGTGTTTAATTCTAATTGTTGCATAGGTTCCTCTTCAAATAGTATGCTGGAGGTTTGACAAATTTCTCCATTGACTGCCAGATTCACAAAAAGAATAGTCTAAAAATTTCAATTGTCTTTGGTTTTTCATAATGTTCACTGTCTTGCCTCCAGATTCAACTACATTTAAAAGTTTAAAAAAAGAATTGGCTATATTTTAGTTTCTTGAACTTTGAAAACTCCTATGAAGCTTCTATAAGGGAGAAACTTTACTCATATTTATAACCAGATGTAGTTGAATACTTCTTTGCTCTATAAAAATTGGTTTGTAATGTATTTTTCCACTTACTTTTCTTCAAACAGTTTGCCTTCTCCAATGCTGCTATTTTAGAAATATGTGATCTCTGATTATTTTTCATATTAACAGAGCAAATCAAAAGATTTCCAGTGTCTGACAACAATTTATTTTGCAATTGCTGTTAAAAAAAGAAAAACTCCAGTGAATTGTTTATATGACAGCATAATCATACCAATCTAAAAGCATGGAGTAGCTCCAAGTTAAAGCTATACTTCTAAGTATTTGAGGCCAAGAAAGTTTGCATTGCATTTTGTTCTATGATATATGCTTTAGTTTTGCAGGAATATTGTTTCTTCTCTGGAAATGAGACATCTATACGTCACTTAAGTGGTTGACCTGTGCAGTTTGTTTTAAGTGATGTTTTTCATAAGCTGAAAGAAAGGAAAAACCTAGAACTGACAGTTTAATATATTATCAACTTGGAGCAAAAATATTTTTATCTTTTCTTTCAAAAGGAGTGACAGAGAAAACATTTTATAAAGTTGAAAATGTAAAAAAATATATACTAAATAAATAAAAAATCTGTAAGTCCAAAATCTCATTCTTCATTCCAAAAATGGAGATAGAAAAAAATGCCATTCTGCACTGAGATGATTTGTTACAATGACTAAGAAAGTGAACTTTTGGAAACATAAATAGAAATTTAAGTTGATCAGATTCCCAGTGTGCCTCTGTGAGTCCTCAGAATGTCTTACCAAGTAAGTAAGTAAAGAAACCATCTCTGTTTTCAAGGAAGAAGAGTGTAGAAACAACAAAATAGAAAATAAATATTTTGTCATTTGGGACTTACCAAGTAAATTATACCCTTTGATGTAATATAATCATTTCTTCAAATAAGTGATTTTAGCCTACCAGAAGAAAGATATTCAATTTTATAACAAAATCAACATATCCTAAACCCATCATGAGACTGGTAAGTAAGCTCCTTCAAGCTTGCTCTGCCCTTAATAATGTCTGATAGCTCCTTACTTGCTGCTAGCAGACACAAGCTATGGAAGCCTCCAGAACTCTCACCCAGGGCACACACAATGTCATGCATGCATCTATTGTGTTGTCCAAATGCATCCCCTTTACTAGAACATGTTGTTAAATCTATTCCTGCTTTCTAAGGAGTGGAAGTGAAATACTCTAATATCTAAATGTTAAATATGGGAAAAAAATAAAACACACATGAAGAGCCTGAGAAAATAATCTTGTTAGCTCTTGTTTCTTACAATATTATATTTGAATTTGTTACAATGAAAGTTTTAGTCCAACTTTTATGTTATATTCTCGATCCAGCTGTGCCTGTCTTTTAGTCTTGCCTCTTCTAAATGTCCCATGACCTCTTTTTCCACACCCAACACCCTCACCCCACTCACTACGCGGCAGTCATCAAGAGCTGCCTGACACCGTGCTGACCATACCACTCGGTTTCATGTCACCCTGCCTTAGTCTTCTCTACTGCCTTCACTTTGCATGCCATTTCACTGTGAGTCCCATCCTAAACATTGATCATCTTTCAAAATTCAGCAAAAATATCCCTGCTAATTGAACCTTTTTTTTAACTTCCCCAGGAAAAGTCAATTGTGTCCTCCCTTCTGCTTGTATCACCTTCTCTATACATCTGCTAGAACACATGTCATATTTCACTGTACATTTTAAATTCATATACCCATATGCTTTCCTAGAGTTTCACTTCTTGTGGACTGTGACCACATCTAATTTATCAGTGCATCCTTCCGCCCCAATAGCTGGCACATAGTAAGCCTTCAAGAAATGTTTGTTGAATTAATTTGTATTTGAAAATCGTGTCTATCAAAAGTTGCATGACAAAGAGAAATAGTCAAGGACATATGCATTTAGCAAACTAAAGTATGTGCTACAATTAAATTCAAAAACACACCTTGAAGAGAGTGTTTAGTCTATTAGCCATTAAGTAATGTATCATAAATTTGTTTAACACACTTGCTGTCTCAGCATCTATTTTTAGGCCAGACATAAGTTGTCTGAAACCCAGTTATACTCTGTCACCTTTGGCTAAGTTAAAACTTCTCCCTCCCTGTGTAGTTGTTGGTAATGTACGCCTTTTTCCCTCACTGGCCCCAAACTCAAAACATCTCACAGCTGCTCATCACAATGAAATCTGCTGGTCAACACCAGAGCCATGTAAATAAGTTCTCCTCTTTGCTCATGTTTTCCTTGTACAAGCCAATCCACAACCCCATGGGAAAGCCTAAGAGATAACACCCCTGGATCTTAATAAAGGCTTAGCCCCACAGGTCCGTTCTCTCCCTCTCTCTCCCTTTCTCTCTCTATCCCCCTGCCCCCTCACTCCCTCTCTTCCTCCTTCACTCCCTCTCTGCCTCCCTCCCTTTCCCTCTCTCTTCTTCTCTGCCCCCACCTCCTCCCTCCCTCTTTCTCTGTTTCTCTCCCTCACTCCCTCTTTCCCTCCTTCTCTCTCTGTCTCCCCCTTCCTCTCTCTCCCCCATCTCCCTCTCAGCCTCCTCCTCACTCCTTCTCTCTCTCTCTCTCTCCTCCTTCTCGCCCCCCCACCACCACCCTGTCACCTAGTTGAGCTCCCTGCTACTTCCAAACTTCCTGCTGACCTCCAATGGGTACCTCAAACCTCTCTGGGACCTGTGAGTAATAAAATTGTTCTGTTTCACACATTTTGGTTTTACTTTCTCATTGTTTCTCACCTGACACACACATCAGAACCTAACTTTCCCCAGTCAGGGCTCTCCCAAAGAGTGGCTGTCTTGGCTTATGGCCACTCTCAAGAAAGAGACCTCAAGACCAAATTAGAAAGAAACCATAATAATAGAAACCACAACATAATGTGTATGTAATTCAGAATTTTAGATAAACTTTTTTTAGTAGTTATTTTTTGGAAGATAATTCCATATTGCACATGTATGATGTTGACTGAGTAGATATTAGCAGGTTAAAAACTTTTTTTCAGTATTATTCTATTTGCTTATGTAAATATGAAATCCAACTACCAACAATGGTTATTTCTCAGTGAACAGATTTCAGGTGATTTTATTTTATTTTTATTTTAATATTACATACAGTAAAAATGTATTATTTGAATATAAAAATAACCATTTATTTTAAAACCTTTACTATCATGGCATTTTAAGCCAGTCCTATAAATATAAATTTTTAATTTATGAAGTTGATCAATGGTCCTTTGTATACCCATCAACCATATTCAACCATTATTAATTTGCTTCCTCAAGTCCCTTTTGGTTTTTTATACTACAGTATTTAAAAGCAAATTTTATATATCATATTCTTTTACCCCATATCCTCCATTATACAAATAAAAAATTGGCATTTTAAAATACCATAGCAATGCAATTATCAGTTGTAAGAAAGTAAGTAAAAATAACTCTTTGAGATCATCTAATGCCCATAAGTAAATTTTCTCGGTTGTATTAACAGTGTCTTTTTACTGTGGTTTGCTTGAATTCAAACAAGATTCACACATTACATTTAATTGATGCATCCCTTATGCCCACTTTAATCTAGCCCAAATCCCACTCACCTCTTTTTTCCTCTTTTGTATGATTTACTTGTTGCAGAAACAAAATAGCTGTCTGCACAATGTTCCACACTCCGTATTATTTGTTTGCTCCCTCATGGGGTCACTTAACTTCTCCATCCTCCGTATTTTCTCTAAATGGAGTGTTTGATTAGATTTGGGCTCAACATCTTTGACAAGAATGTTTTTTATTAACAGATGACATTGTGTGCTTCAATTTGTATTATGTCAGAGGCCAAAATATCTGGTCATTCCACATTTAGCGATGCTGAGATTGATCAGTGATTTCAGGTGTTAACAATCAGGGCCCTCTATTTTAATTAGTTCTATATAAATATTTGATCTAATGTCTACACCCCTTCATGATAATTACCTGAATTAATTTATTCATTGGGGGTTATTTTCCAATTCTATTATGCTTTTAAAAATTTATTAGCTGGAATTCTTTTTACAAAGAATAGCTTTCTTTCATCAACTGTGACTGTTTGGTTTTCTTGGAATACAGTTCATATTCAAGACAAGGTAAATGTTCAATTCTTTTTTTTTAAATTATCCATTCTCCAAGTACTCTACTATTTGTTACTCTAGTTACTTCTAATCATGTCTAGTTTTTAATTTTGACCTCTCTCTTATTCTCTCTCATAATGAACATAGGTTTGGTATTCAATAGTTTGCAATCAATTATTTTCATTAGTTTTTGTTCAAATTGTCCCATCTTTGGTCAATGGAAGTCTTTCACGTTTGCTCCTGGGACCAGTTGACACAACCCATCAGTCCTTGTTATCTTTTTATTTTGACACAAGATGTCCTAGACTCATGTTACATGTTTTCTGCCCCAGATCTAGAATTAGCCCTTTTCTCAAGGAGCCTTGATTCATTTTAGCAGGGAGTGAAATTAAGATACCAGAATTTGAATGCTATATATGTTCATTTTCATTGGGTTTTTATTGCTTCCAGGTGTTTTCAATGGACAGAGCTAGAAAATATATTATTTAGAGCAATTAAGATTTAGCATTACAGAATTTATAATTAACTTTCTTGATTTTACACTCGTATCTCTTTTCTTTTATTAATACATTGAAAATCTTGGTTTCCAAAATGTTAATGTAGCTTTTATTTATATTATCATATAAAGAATAAAGTAACTTTACCATGGTAATTATTATTGCTATTAACAATTATACTACTAAATCAAGGTTAATATTGTTTTGTATTAATAGCTCTACTTGTCTTTTGTAGTTATATCACAAATTTGATACACAGATTTATTTATTTCAGTTTGTTTTTGATTTTTATGCATTTTAAATTTAAATTTATTTTTAAATACATCAAAATTATATTTTATTTTCAAGTATTTTAATAGTAAATTATTGCTGATTAAAAATAAATTCTAAATGTCATAGGAAAATAATGGTGGAGTGTTAAGTGAGAAAAGTACAGTATTGTTTACATACACCAACTATCTAAAAATATGCTTGCAAAAAGTACTGCAGGTGGTTTACTAATACTATTATACTTTTTGCAGATTTCCTTGTGTTTGTGGTTGTCAGTTTCTTTTTAATTTCTTTTTAACTTATGTCTTGTTATGATTTCTTATCTCATTCTAGGTAAATATTCACTTTAATCCTCATTGTGCATTTAGTAAAGAAGGGTCTCCACAAAATCCAGGTCCCATCGTGATTGTAACACAAGGCTAAATGACCATAATCAAAGATGTAAGGGCTTGATTGGGAGATTAAAGGAGTGGAGAATGGAGAAAATATACAGAAACTTTCAAGGGAGAATAGGAACTTTGCAGGGATAGATAAAAGATAGATAAGAGTTCCCTGAAAAATTAGATGTTAAATGTGTACATTTTAAAATCACGAACACTCTGATTTATAGTAGTTGAATCTGGTGAAAATAAAAGCATATAAATACTAAAATATGAATATAATACGTAATACTAAAATACGAATATAAAAAGTTTTAAAGTCACCATCCAGGAAAATAAAAATTAGATTAAGAATACAAGATCAAAAACCAACAAGAACATTATTTTACAGGCCATAAAGAGCAATATAAGCATTATCTGAATTGTAAATTCAACTCTAAACTTCCTGGCAAAAAATGAAGGGGAAACACTTTCACACATGTAGTTTTTCTATCAAAATCAAAATCATATCACTACCCCAATGGAATAAAAACTTCTCTGGGCATTTAATTCTAAACAAAACGTTTGCAGCAGTCCCCAACCTTTTTGGCACCAGGGACTGTTTTCATTGAAGACAATTTGTCCACGGACCAGGGAAGGGAGGATGATTTGGGGATGATTCAAGTGTGTTACCCATATTGTAAACTTTATTTCTGTTATTATTACATTGTAATACATAATGGAATTATTATACAACTCATCATAGCTTGGGGGCCTCTATAATTAACTCCATTTTGGGGGAAGTTTCTTTCTTCCCAATTCTTTTGAAGAAATAGTGATATCGTGTTAAGGACAGTCGGTGAATCTGGTGCCTTATCTTTCATAGCTTGGTGTACTAGTTCCGGTAAAGTATAAACAGTTGTAATGGTTCAAAATAAATGAGGTAGGGACTGCAAACTAGTACAACCCCTACGGAAAGTAATGTGGAAATACCTCAAAGAGCTAAAAGCAGAACTACAATTTGATCCAGGAATCTCATTACTGGGCATCTATCCAAAGGAAAAAAGACATTCTATAATTAAGGACATCTGCACTCAAATGTTTATAGCAGCACAATTCACAATTGCAAAGATGTGAAAACAATCCAAGTGCCCATCAATACATGAGTAGATTAATAAAATGTGGTGTATGTACACCATGGAGTTCTACTCAGCCACAAAAAACAATGGTGATCTAGCACTTCTTGTATTATCCTGGATAGAGCTGGAGCCCATTCTACTAAGTGAAGTATCACAAGAATGGAAAAACAAGCATCACATGTATTCACCATCAAATTGGCACTAATTGATCAACACATATGTGCACATACGGTAGTAACATTCATGGGGTGTTGGGCAGGTGGGGGGAAGGCAATGCATATGTTCACATCTTATGGGTGTGGTGCACACTGTCTGGAGGATGAGCATGCTTATAGCTCTGACTCGGGCAGGGCACAGGCAATATATGTAACCTAAACATTTGTACTCCCATAATATTCTGAAATAAAAAAATACATAAAATAAACCAAATGCAAGTACAGTCATTAAGAAAAATTCAGTTCAAACTCTTTCTATCTAGCATGTAGAAATACTATCTACTTGATTTGTATATTGACTTTTTATTTTGTAATCCTTGTAAACTCACTTTTTAGTTTTATAAATTTTGTAGATTCCACCCAATTTTTTATATGTGTGATCATGTCATCAACAAATAAAGACAGGTTTTCAATTTGCAAATCAATGAATAAATAAATAAATGAGGTAGGAGTTTATTTTGTTCTCTCATAGTACTAGCCATTTCAGGTTGGCAGACCAGCTTTGCTGCTGCAGAAGGTCATTCCAGGATCCCGATCCTTCCATGTTGTTGCTCTGCCCTCCCCTGGGCTACTGTTATCATCTGCTGTATCAATGCTGGGTCACAGCTAACATGTCCCACATGTTCATGTTTCTGTATATGGGAAGGCAAGTCCTGGGAGAAGTGGGTTTATTTTTAAGAGAACCTGGCAATTGTGAGCATTTTCTCTTCACATTCTATTAACCAGAACTAACTCTCCTGGCCACACCTGGCTGCAAAGGAAACATAGTCTCTAGTTGTGGAGGCTGTGTCCAGCTAAAACTCTGGAGTTCTGCTGTAGAAAGGAAGAAGAAGAAAACGGGTGCTTGGGGACAGTTACCCTCTACCACATGAGGGTGGTAGCACATACCACAAGGTGGATGTAAGATAACCTAAGATAAACCAATTAGATCCTCCCTCTCTGAGACACAAAAAGTGATAACAAAACCAAAAATGTTTAGAGCTAATTCATTTCAGTGTCTGAGAGAGTGTTAATCGGTTTATCAATTGCTGCTACCAAGACTCTCTGGAGCTGTTCCAAGTTTGATTCGTCCATCTTCTCTTTGATCTGGGCGAGTCTCCCATAATGTTCAATAAATCCCCTTTTGCTAAACAGAGAGTCAGTTTCCTATAACAAGACTGTCTCAAAGGATCAAAATGCCTGTCTGTGAAGGCAAGTCTGTTGGGATAAACATTAAATAGGGTGAAAATATTTTTTCTTTCATCCTTTAAAAATGTTTGTTTTTTAATTCTAAAAATATGCTAGTTACCTTTTATTTTATTAGGAAGGTGGCATAGATTTTGATTCTGCAGTATGGAAAGATCCTAATACCCCTGCTCCATTACACATAAAAACACCATAGTAACAAAGTCTTAAAGGGTACATTTTCTGGATCAGTCAAGGATCTGAGCTACTGCATTAAATGGATTGATAAATGATAAATTAATGGGGGGACAAAGGTAACATAAAATAATCAAACAAACAGTAGCTAGTCTCTCCTGCGACAAATGTGAAATAAAACAGGATGTTTTGGAATCTTACTCCAAGAGAGAGAGATTTACTATGTCAGCTGGGAGAAAGATCCTGAACAAAATGACACCAAGAAAAAAGGCAAAAATCTGGATGTGTGAATATATTGTTTATCTTGATACTAAAGATTGGTTCACAAAGTAGGATTATGTAGCATTTTCTTTTTTCCAGGGTGTAACTCTCTCCACAATGGGGAGGTAAAATTGTAAATGTTTTCACAGTCATGACAGGATCTTGGCAAGATAAATGAAGTAGGAGAGTCAGAAGAGGACGATTGGGGAAGCTGTAAGTGCCCTGAAACACTCAGGTCACTTATCTGTGATGAAAATGACAATAACATCAGACACCCTTCTTCACTAAAATAGTTATTTGAGGAATATTTCCCTGAGACTGAAAAAGTGATTGATCAGTGGATCAGATAGATACTGGTTCAGATCTTGATTTGGACAAGAGAAGTGACCTCCTAGCAAACATATACAATTGTCAAAATTTTCACCAGGCAGTCTGGAATATTACAATTTACCACCTATTTGTAACACCCTGGGACTCTCTCTTCATTGATAGCTAACATGGTTAACAAGAATTAAAAATTTTTTTAAAAACACCAAAAAATATGTTATTACATATGTCATAAACATACTGTGACACTGTAGTTAAGAGGAATATTTGCATGGACATTGAACCTGAAACGCAGTGTGAACTACCTTTGATTCCTTTTTTTTTTCCCCCAAAATCAATTATAGTTTAGTACAATAGCAAATTGCTCAATAGAAATTGATATGAGCATGGCTTTCCTTTGGAGTCTATTTGTTTGTTTTTGGTAGTAATTAAAAAATTTTTAAAACATAAAACACACACAGAAAACCAAATTCTTATAAATGTTTAAGGTAAAATGAAGATTTCAATTTTTTTTTCCTGGATGTGGCTGCTTTAAGCTATTGTTTAGAACTGGACAAGATCTGTTTTACAGGCTGAGATGACACCAGTCCCATGGTCACAAGCGATCCACAGACTTATGATAATTTCAGCATGATGTGTGTCTGGATTCTCTTTTCAAATTGTTGTGTTTTCTTCTCTGGTAAGCTCTGTTTGATACTCAAAAACAACAAATGTGAAAGAGCACTGATGAATTTAATTACATCTGTGATTTCCAAGTGCATGAGTCACAATTTCAGCATCATGTCTCTCCTAGGAAATCTTAGCTCCAGAGAGCACAGGTGCCTGTAAACTCCATGTTGTCTTTATTTGTAACGTGAGCCCCTTAAGGGATGTGACAAACATTTTGATGTCCCTCGTGATGACTAAGATGCACATAGTGAGGCCAAGTCACATGTGGGGAGTAAATGAATGACTCAATGCCAGACTTAGCACAAAAAAGAGATTGCGAGCAGTCATGTGTTAGCTGTTATTACTGTTCACAGCTGTTTTCTCACTGGTGCTACTAAACATGTCATTGAAAAAATAAACAATATATTCTAGGGGAGTAAAGTTGCATCTTTTGCTTCAGGCTTTCACACACACAAAATCTCATACTTCGTGATTTAGACTTAGAGCAATTGATTCATTGCACTTTCTTGAATGTTTCAGAAGCATATGGTAGAGCAGTAGAGAATCAAGCCTTGGCAGTGAGGTAGACCATGCTCTGCCACTTCCAACTCTGTGATCTTAAACCGCCCTTCGATTTCCCTAAGATTCAGTTTTTTCAGGTGCAAAACAGAGATAATAACATACGCCTCACTAGGTATTTGTAAAAATTAAATGGGTTAATACATGGGAAGTTCTCAGCATGTGCTTGGCAAAGACCAGATGCTTAATAAATAATAACTACTACCCAGCACTGCAGTGGGATAGCGTAGTGAACATGGTAAAGAACTAACCTTGGCTTCTGCCCCAAGACTTTGCCATCTAGCTTGAATAGGCAACATATAAATATACACATAAGTCAATAAAATCCAAACACACAATGAGGAAGTGCTATTGTACAGCACAGGGAATGGCTACTATATAATTTCAAAGAAACAGATCAGAGAAAATAGATGTCCAAAAAGGAATCATAGAGGCAACAGAATATGAAGGGGGCCGTAAAGAACGAACAGAATTTCAATAAACCGAGGATGAAATTTGGGTTGAGGGAAAGGCACTAAGGAAAAGAGAAGTATGTGAGCCAGAGCTTGGAAGCAGCGGTGAGCACGGCCTGCGTGGGAGGCAGGGAGCAGAGGACGAGCTGGAGTCGGGGCTCCTTATAGAAGCATCTGGAGGTCTGTTTAGCTACTGGGTGATTCCAAATAGAGGAGAACGTGGAAGGACAAGAAGAAAACGTCATTTCTTTTACTACGAAATTAACATTTATTATAGCATATTGGGGAGTAACAATGGCAGAAAAAATTATGCTTAAGTAAAGTTAATATGTATTTTAAGTGTTAGCACTACTAATACTGAAGTGTGGCATTATGAGCAATGGAAGAAGTTGAGTTGGGGAGTCATCTCAACTGGGCATTCAGCTGACCCCACTGAGAGTTTTGAAGCTGGATGACCCTTTAGAGTTGTCCCCAGCTGGGTGATGGGACCAGGACTTTAAACCCCCACTCTGATTAACCGCTGGATGTGGGCCACTATGGCACGGGTGTGACTGGGTGAAGTGCTCTCTGAACTGAGGCAATCCCTGGAAGGGGCTGACAGCTGAGGGTCACCTTCTGGCAGCAATCTTGGCACCTGGGGGATAACATCCCCATTCCCAAAGGAGGATTTGGACAACACAGCACAACATCCACTGCTGCTGTTCATACAGTACTCTGAAAGGGGACAAATACAGAATGTACTAGACTTAAGGTCTAGTCTAATTATTTCACTCTCATTCTTCCTGTCCTCAATTTTGGACTCTTCTCTGTAAAGAAAAGAAATTAAAACCAAAGTTGGGAAATTAGAGTTGAAAAACAAAACACCCCAAATGATATTTTTATCTATAGTTTCCTGAAAACACTAACAGATTTCAATTCATATAGAGCAAAATCTCTTAAAATCTTCTTTCCCCATTTCTTTCTGCCTGAACATCTCATATGAACGTTAGCCGCCTCCAATTCCCAACTCCCATCACAATTCAAACCCAGCCTTGCTTCTGTGATCTCAGTTTCCCTCTTTGCAAATCTATTTCAGTCTCCCTCACTGGAAATTTGATTTGCTTTTGGCAAACGTCATTCCTGCTCGTTTGTGCCCCTCTCTAATTCCACTCCACCATCACTCTGATATTTTATAGCAAAGGTCCAAGCACTACACAGCACACATGACAGACACAATGTTATAGTTCAGATTGTTTCCTTCCTTATCCCTGTTATTCTCCTAACATGCTACCTATTATTGTAATGGCCTGTTTGTGTTTGTTTTCCCCATAGTCTCTTTATTATGTCATTCTCAATAGATTCTACATGAATATATCGGACATCTCTCAGTCTGCCATTTACTCCAGCCATTTCTGTGGTTGCCACTTTTGCACAGGTATAACCTGACAGCAACCTCCTTCTGCCATATCATGTGTCTCTTGTTATAGGCCCCTGGGCTTCTCTAATATGGTGATGTGGGGATCTGTTGTCCATTCATTCGTGAACAATATGGAAGCACAAGAGAGTCAACACTCCAAGGGGCAGCCCTGGACCAATGAGAGATGGGAGCTGGTAAATGAACACTGCAGCATCCAGTGGACGGTTCTGAGGCACACTGCATATGGCTCCTCAGAAGGACTTTGTGGGATTGAGTCCCGGTTTTCCACAAAGGTGAACCACTTGAGAATGCACCCTTATATTAGCTTTGCCTCTTTCCGTGGCCTTACTCTTCTGTTTCCTGGGATCACTTCCAAGCAAACTATCTGCATGTAAACTCTGGAAAGAACTGAGAGGAAGAGACAAAGGCAATGAATGAATGAATGATTGATTGAATCACTATAGAGCAAAACTCTATGGCAGGGAGAGCTTGCCTACGTAATCAAGGGAACTGTAAGAATTCACTCCCTTATCACTTCAGAAATTCAGAAAGAGCTGTATTGTTCCTTTAAACACTTTAAACACTTAAGATATGGTGCAAACACAGATCTCTAATCTAGACTTCCTGGTGTGTGTTTATGTGTGTGTGTGTGTGTGTGTGTGTATGAGAGAGAGAGAGAGAGAGAGAGAGTTGGAATGCTTTGGATCTCAGAATAGAGTTCCTAGGTGTCATGACTGCTTCTGTCAAATTCTGCCCAGGGGTATGTGTCAGCATGTGTGTGTGTGTGTGTGTGTGTGTGTGTGTATGTCTCTGTACATGGTGTGGGAGGCAAAAAGGGGTTAGTTCTGTGCCTTACAGGGCTTTTGCAAATATTGATGATTTAGAAGCAAAATTAAATCCCTGTCCATTCCTTTATAGGCCTGTAGATGAAGAAAATGGCAAAGCAGAACACCTGAGACAATACAAATTAACTATTGTGATTTTGATAAACCACCACCTGCTTTTGAACATTTACATAGGAAATATACACTTTCATTCAATAAAAAATGTGTATCAGAATTTTTTGCAGCCTCCTTTCAAAGTATTCTATTCAGATCACTCATTTAAAGAGACTTAATTTTCTTGAGCTTTTGAAATTGGTGATGGGTGAGCATGAACATGCCATTTGCAGCCAGAATCGGGCTGCTTCTTGCAATGAGATTTGATGGTATTTTCCAGGTGCACCCACCTTTCCCTCCTCGCACTCCATACTAACCTGTTTATCTCCCACGTTTACCAGCATTGCTTCCTGGGCTTGTATTTTAGTACGCTGAATAAAAAAAGATTAAAATTATCTCAAAACCACACTATAAAATCAGTTATTAGTACAATACTCTACCGAAATGCATATTCAGTAGACTAAATGGAGCTATGAATTTCCGTGAATGCTGATTTGGAGGGGAGATACTCTACCTGCCTGCTGGCTAATCCAGTAACATTTGACAATTGCTATGTGGGAATCCTTGTGTTACCGCCATAGCAATCACAAAGGCCTGTAGTAATCCTTTTCCCACAGTGAATTCCCCTTACACAAAAGTTAAGCATACTGAGATTTAGTGAGTCACCCCTGTTGTTTTTCACTGGGGTTGCATGGGGTTTATGCTGCTGCTTTACTTTAGTTAAAAAATGGAGAATTATCTCCCTCTTTCTCTTCCCTCTCCCTCCCTCTTTTCTCTCTCTCCCTACACTTTTGCCTTTCTTTCTCTCTCACTTTGCTTTTGAAAAATAAAATATTGAAAGGCACACATAAAGGTTACAGCAAAGATTGAGTTCCATGAGGTTTTCCCTAACTGAGACACTGTGGGCTCCATGTATTCTGAAAAATTAGGGCTCAATGAAGCCTTGGGTCAGCAAAGGGCTGAATCAGCCACACCTGACAGAGCAGGGATGGGAGGTGGAGATTAGTCCCTGGGTGGGAGCAGTTGCAGGGACAAGTGGCAGAAGAGACTTGCTCATAGGCGGGCCTGTCACAGGTGACATGGACCAGCAGGGAAGCAGAACCAGAACTGTTCCCACACACCTGTGCTTAATGCAGTTAGTTCGCAGAACGCATTCCAGCATTCAAGAGTTACTATGCCTGATCAAACTTAGTCCCAACTTATGTCAAAGAAAACATGCAATAGCTGTAAAATTACTTGCATTTTAATAATAATATAAGGCAACGGAATGAATAAAGCAACCCATTCTGGATGTGTCTTATGGAAAATTTAAAATAAAGTAATAACTGAATTGTCAGGTTTTATTCTCACAGATCAAAAAAATATTTTTAAACTTCACAAAAAGGTTTGATTACAGAAGTAAATGACATTGCATAACTGACATTATCAGACACTAGGTTTTATCCTTTGGACAGGAGGCAAGTTAATCTCAAAGAGTCAATTGCATCTTCCAAAAAAGCAAAAAAGCATTGAGATATTTGCAAGCTTAAAACAAAGCATATTCTAAAAGCAAGAATGTTTTTTATCTAAACTTCAAAACTTAAGGATGTCAGGGTAAAAACTGACTTCTCTCCGTGAATAAAATTTGATTCTTGAATTTATGCAACAAATATTTAAGGCTGGATAGTATTTTACTATATGTATATACCACATTTTCTTTATCTATTCATCCATCAATGGATATTTAGGTTGGTACCATGTATTGGCTACTGTGAATAACGATGCAACGAACTTGGGAATGCAGATATCTCTTTGAGATTCTGATTTTGATGCCTTTGCATATAGACCTAGAAGTAGGAAGGCTGGATCACATAGTGCTTTTATTTTTAATTTTGGGAGAATCTCCACACTGCTTTTCATAACAGCTGCACAAATTTACATGCCCAACAGTGTACAAGCTTTGATCACACATGTGTGGAGATTTTGTTCCTTTGGTCTGTATGTCTGTTTTTATGCCAGTACCATACTGGTTTGGTCCGTGTAGCTTTGTAATACATTTTTATATCAGGAAATGTGATGTCTCCAGATTTATTCTTCTTGCTCAAAATTGCCTTGGCTATTCAGAGTCTTTTATGGTTCCATATAAATTTTAGAATTGTTTTCTTCTATTTTTGTAAAAAAAATGCCATTGAGTTTTCAATAGAGATTGCACTGAATCTATAAATCATGTTGGGTAGTATGAACATTTTAACAATATTAATTCTTCTGGTCCATGTTCATAAACATGGATGTCTTTCCATTTATTTATGTCTGCTTTAATTTTTTAAATCAGTGTCTTATAGTTTTTAGTGTACAAGTTTCTCACCTCATTGGTTAATTTTATTCCTAAGTATCTTATTCTTTTTGAATAGAAGGGATTGTTTTCTTAATTTCCTTTTTGGGTAGTTTGCTATGTCTAGAAATGAAACTGATTTTTGTATGTTGATTTGTATCTTGCTACTTTTTTGAATTTGTTTATTAGTTCTAACAGATTTTTGGTAGAGTATTTAAGGTTTTCTACATAGAAGATCATGCTATCTGCAAACAGAGATAATTTTACTTCTTTCTGATTTAAATGTCATTTATTTATTTTCATGTCTTAATTGCTGTAGCTAGAACTTCTAGCATTATGTTGACTAGAAGTGTCTGTCAAGAGTGAGCATCCTTGCTTTGTTCCAGATCTTAGAGGAAAAGCTTTTCATCATTAAGTGTAACTGTCATCTTTTAAAATATGGCCTTTATTGCATTGGAGTAATTTCCTTCTGTATGCAATTTGTTGTTTGTATTGAAAGGGTCTTGAGTTTCGTCAAATGCTTTTTCTGCATCTATTGAGATGATCATGTGATTTTTTATCCTTTATTCCATTAATACATAATTAAAACTTCACACTTGTTGAATAGTAACTTCCCATCTCCCATTCCCCCCAGCTCCTGGCTACCACCATTTTACTCTCTGTTTCTATGAGTTTGACTATTTTAGATATGAGGTCTATTTTCTGTGGAGAATATAGCAGGAGGGCCACTGATAGCCCAAATAGTGCTTTAAATGTGAATTAGAGAAGGCTCCCTCTAACTTAAGTAAGGATTTTTAAAGTTAGCATATTTTTAATAATATTTTTAATATAATAACAAATACCACAAATACAAAATCACTTTTGTATAAATCATATAAATCAAAATAGTAAACATAAACCATAAATAATTAAAATTTTAATCACAATAATTAGTAACAGAATTATAAGAGATAACATAATTTATTATATTTAATAAAATAATTATGCATCTTACTTTCACAGGAAACAAAATTCTTTATGATTGTTTCAATTCTCACTTATGCTCACTTATGTTTTTGTACAGAAAAAGATACTAATTTTAAAAGTCTCTTTTGGTAGCATTGTTCTTAAAAAACATACAAAGAGATTTGGGGTTCAACAACTGATCTTTCCCAAGCTCCACTAAAACCAACCAATTCTGAACTCAAATGTCAAGATTTTCCACAACCCAAGTGTCCATCAATACATGAGTGGATTAGTAAAATGTGGCATATGTATACCATGGAATACTATTCAACTGTAAAAAAAACAACAGTGAACTGACACCTCTTATATAATCCTGGGTGGAGCTAGAGCCCATCCTTTGAAGTGAAGTATCAAAAGAATGGAAAAGCAAGCACCTCATGTACTCACCATCAAATTGGTACTAACTGATCAACACTTAGGTGCTCACATGGAAGTAATATTCATCAGGTGCCAGGCAGGTAGGAAAGAGGTGGTGGGGGTGAGTAAACTCACAATGAATGGGTGCCAAGAGCACTGTATGGGGGAAAGACATGCTTGTAGCTCTGGCTTGGGTAAGGTGAGGCAAAGGCATTATATATAACCAAAATGTGTACCCCCAATAATATTCTGAAATTTTTTTTAAAAGTCAAGATTTTATTTAACCAACCAATCACATTTCCTTGTGAAACTCCCTGGCTTTTGCTCTGGTAAGCTCTGCCCTTGTCTTTGTGTTTCCTTCTATGTAAGTAAATTCTCTATGTTTTAAACTAATTGCCTCAGAGTTAGTCTTTTACAGTTAATTCAAGTACCTCTTCCTATATACTTAACCTCTCTGGGTTAGACCAGATTTTCCCTGTCCTATCAGGCAGAATCCACAGCAGAGCACTCTCTCTGTCTCTGAGTCATTATTTTTCCTTGATCAACTTTAATCATAATTCTTCAAATTAAGTGTCATCAAGGACATTAAAAAGACCATAAAAATTTTATGATCATACATCTATTTATTCAAGATGATATTGTTGTGTACAAAATGACAAAAAATTGATTTTGAAATTTAGTTTTGAATTGTGGACTAATAATGGGGTTTGATGTCAAAATAAGTCTTCTTTTTTCTAGTATTATCTATGTTAAAGAAATTGGCATCATTGTGAAGATAATCACAATTATTTGGCATCAATGACATAGACTTTACAAATGTTATCACTTATAATTTTTTTAAAAAGAATTCTGAATCATTTTGATGCTTTCACAGACATTATGTATAGAGAATTTTGGTTGATACATTATTTTATTAAAACATTGAACCAAATTAGAACTTAGAAAATACATTTCAAAAAAATAGTTTTGAAATGGCTTGGGTTCTGTAATCTACATGCTTATTAATATCACCAACAGTTTGTATAAGATTACACACTGCATCTAATTGAGTTTCAATGGCATAATGGCAATGGCTGGACTTTCTCATTGTGGATTCTAAAACGGCTTCAAATTTGCATTTAGTAAATGTGTTTTCAAAACATTTCAACATTTCATTGAAGCAAAAGAGTAGTGATCATATAGCCCTTGGATAACAGGGAAAAAAACCTAAGTAATGGTAAAAAGAGGTTTTTGCTTCATTTTTTTGCTACCAAATTTAAAGAATATATAGAGCAAATTATCTAGAATGCCTTAGATTTTTTCAAGGATCCTTTGTAGCAACTCATTACATTTTCCATGTTTTCAAATTCAGGCACCTTAAGATCCCAGGCTTCCAAATTTTTTTGGCCTAGACTCATTCTATTATTTATAGATGATTTTACAAATCGATCTATACACACACATACACATGTGCATGCACACACACATATATAAAAACCTTAGTTGGAATCTAGTTTTGTATTTCATCTCTTAAATAATGTGGAATATTGCAATATTGCTTATTGTCAATGTTTGTATTGTGCATAAAAGTGTTGCCATAATGCTCTCAAATTTGGCTTTGGTTTTCTGCTAAATTAAGAAAATTCCCATTATCATGCATATAAAGTTTCTTGGATGATTTTCTGGATGGTGGACATCAACTTGCCAAAAACTGAATCATGTGTTATGAGTTCTAAAATAGTACACCAATATTTTTATCATTAGTATATAATTTATTGCATCATTGATAATTATATCTATAAAATGTTATCAATTTATAAATAATACTGCTGTTGATGAGTATTCCACTTTGTTCATGGTTACAAAAATGACATAAAACCTGCCAGTTGTATACTTAATCTCATTGGTCAGTTGAGTTTTAATCCCCCAAAATTTAGCAATATAAAAAAAAGTACAGAAACTAATTAGATAATAAACTAACCAGGGTGTCTTTTCTTTTATTTTGAGGAATTTATGTGAAATACATTTCTGAAAACTTTATATTAGTACTGTCATTTGGAAAACTAAAATTTCTTACTTATCCAGGCTGTGTACTTGGATGAGCAGATAGTATGTTTGGTGTAATATGTCCTTAGTGACTTTTGTGTTCCTGGGTTTTTTTTTTGTTTGTTTGTTTGTAATTCGGTAGTAATGGTTTTCATGTAGATTTAGTTATTTAAAAATTTACACTGGCTTCATCTGTACTCTGACTGTGGTTACATTCACCCCATGCTTAAAATGCTGAAGTACTTCTTATTTTTTTTTCTAACTTTCTATTTCCCCTAAAATTTTATTTGATGATTATAATGGTTATATGTTCTTTTATAATAGCTGTCTGTTTTCTGACAACAATCACCTTTAAAGAAAACTTTGTTAATATCTAATACTAATTTAGCACTTTATCATTTAAGATAATTTCAAATATATTCATGTAATAAATTGCTAATTTTATTAGAAATTAATTTTTGTACTAAAATTGGTAATTTTTTTGTCACAACCAATAAACAATAGACATCATTTTATTTGTGGATCATTACATAGTAATCTCTAATTTATATGTATGCAGTGTTTTGGAGATTATTAATGGCATGTGGTTATTGGTTTTGCATAGTGATTCATATTGTAATGAGATATCTATACCTTTAAATCAAGAACCCAGTAATACCATCTGGTACAGTAAGCAAATGACAGATGAAATGAACCAAAATATAAAATGTCTAATTTAGCTATGTACTAATATTAATACACATTTTAAAAAATTATTTACTGATAACTAAGTATATCAGCTATAAAAACAGCATCTTATTTATACACAAAACCTATTTTAGATATAGTCAGATCAACAGTGTTTTTGAATTTTCAAACTTGCTCCTCTTTCATAAGTTAATATGGCATGGCATTTTATGTGTGAGTGTGTATATATATATGTGTGTCTTAGATGACATACTCTCCTTGGTAGAAAATTGCCATGATATATTCATTTTTCTAGAACAAGACTCTACCACTATCAGAAAATTGTCAGTATAAATAGGGAAATAGTTCATCTTTGAAGTCAACAGTTATAGTAAAAATACTGACATTGTTATAATATAAAACATATATTTGCTATGTTTATAGTGTTCTGATACAATGTTCTGGTGTAGTGCACAACCTGAACAATTGAACATGACAACCCTCTGGATTGGAATCTGCCCCTTAATTAAAAGTTTTGAATGACTGGCAACCATTTTATACAATGTGTCCTTGCCCCTTTGAACAAAATTGATTGGGACTCAGAAGGGCAACTGACATAAGGTAGGCTAATTCACAGTTCCTTATCTAGGTATGTAGGATCAGGACCAAGATAGAATTTGTCTTTTTGGATAGGTGAACCAGAATCATTAAAAATCAGATGTCAGTAACCGTGTTTCATAGAATGAATAGAAAAAGCAAACAGAAAAACCTGCTCTGCAGAGAAGGTGCAAAAAATGTAAAGAGTCTTACTGTCATTCCAGTGCCTAGTTCCAGACTGTACCAGAGGCCTGGCTGCATCTTGGACTCTGAGTTCCCTAGGTCAACTGGTAGAGGGGCACACACACACACACACACCCCATATTTGTTGTTTTTAAATAAGAAAAACTGCCACTACTCTTTTGTCTAGGTAAACACAGACAGTCACTTGGGAGCAGTTTTTTTCTGACTTTTTCATAAACACTTGAGTACAACTTCTTCATTATGAAAGTACAAAATTACAAGACACGCAAAACTCTAGACAAAGGGGCAAAGCACCCTGTGCTCCCATCAAGGCTGCCCCCCCTCGGTGTTCTCTCTTAATACGCAGAGGTAGGTGCTGTCTAGAAGCAGGCCCAGGGGCATCGTGCACCATGGAGGAGAGAGGTCAAGATTGCAGGTTTAACGTCACTAGACCTTTTCTGATGGATTGTGATGGCATTTGGAAACAGATCTGACCCCTTTGGATGGAGGAAGCTCAATTCTTGAAGTAGAGAACTCCTTCAAGGAGAGATATTAGATTTCCTATTAATGTGAAGAAGGGGTGGACTGAAAGCTTACTTAGAAAATAAAGAAAACATATCCATATTTGTACTACAAGTAGTTCAGGTTAAGTCATGATTCTAATTAATTCCTCTTTGGATTAAGTTAACCAGAGTTATTTTCATTACATGCAACCAAAGGAGACCTCATTAATATAGAAGAGTTATACTTTGAGGACACAAACTAATCTAAATTCATGTCTAGGTTGTTTATTCTATAAGTGAATTCTATCTCCAACTATTAATGTTTTATAACAGTCTGTAAACTTTAAAATAGTGTATCACATTCAGTAATGATAATAATACCATATAAAAATACAATATCATTAAGTCTTCTTGTGACCAGTTTTCACTCCTGGAAAAGCAAAATGAATTGGAATCTCTCCTGTCAAAGGCCAGAGACTTCCCATCTCAAAAGATTTCCAAACACCTAGTTTATATGGAGGTTGGTAAATCAACTCAGAGCAACATGTTGGTGCATGGAAAGAGGTTGTTTAAAATCTTCTCCTCAATTTATTTATTCAATGGTTTCAGAATAAATCAACTGCCTTCTCCATGCAGTAAAATATTTCTGTTAAACAACAGGTTGATTGGCTAAGCATCACTATTTTGTTGTTCTCTGTAAAATGTTATAGTGAGTAAAATTATATTTTTATGGTTGCATTGCTTAAAGAACACTAGTGCAATAGCTTTGATTTACTAACCTAATTTACACCCATATGAAGTGCCACTTTCAGCTACATTTATCTTTTTCTTTAGTTATCCCAGTCATTTCTAAATACCAATGTTGTAGCTCTCTGTAATACCATTATTTTTCTTTAATACTGAAAGAACACAGACAACTTCACAGAAAAAGTTATTTGTTACCTATCTTTGGTGAGAATTTCAATACATGAACAAAGACAGTTGTACAGTAAGTAACTTTAGGCTTTGTAGAATGTTATGGTTGACTATGGTTATGGTTTCTATGGTTGACTAACAGATCTCTTCAATCCCAAGTGCTTCACACTAGATCATATTCAAATGGCTTGTTTTTATATTTTTAATTTCAAATATTAAGTCATCCCTTTGCCATCTCCCCATTGAAAATGAAATTGTTTGGAAAAAGATTGTTAGTTATTAGTATAAGGAGCTGATGGAACAATATTTATCCCATCATTTTATTCCTGTTGCAAGATGTGTTAATGCTTCCTGGACTGATACAAAAAACAGTGGTGGCAATAGCCACATATTAGAAAATGTCTTGGCAAGTTCTATTAAAATAAGGAAATTCAGTGACTCAAAATACACTGTTTCCTGGGTCAAGCTATATTTGATATTTTTCTACAGTCCAAATGCCACCTATTGGTAGGCGGTTTCTTTGCAAAGTGTATTTTTTAAAAAACCAAAAACAAAAAAACAAACAAAATAGCAGAGCACATTAGGACTGAGTGAGATATATTCACCAAATAGAGGAATGATTCATTTGTCTGAACTATAGATCTAGCAAGTGGACTCTGGTTTATTTTAAGAAAATGAGCATGACAAGAGATAGTTGATATCTGTGATAGTTGATATTTTCTCCACTGGCATTGTTTGTATTTCCAAACTTTGGAATTTGGTCCCTTAATACATTCATAGAAATCACCATATTTGGGGGATTACTAAAAGTTTTGGTCTTAAAACTGTCTTTTGTTTGTGTCACTGCTATGGACTAGACTGAATGGGACTTTCTAAGGAAGAAGAATTTTACAAAAGCAAGTTTGGAAAGAAAACATAAAAATATTTTTCAGTATAAATATGGTCCAAATAAAGAGCATGTCATAGTTATAATCCAAAAAACAATTGTGTGAGTAGTCTGAATAAAAGAAAATAATCTAAGTAAAAGCCAAACACTACAGTTCAGAGAAGAAAACCATCATTAACTAAGAAAAACAAAAGAAAATAATCCCAATAGAGTAACATATATTTGAATGAGAAACAAATGAGAGAAAGATTTGGGGGAGGACTCATTTTGGAAATTTCTGTTTCTATTTTCTTCATTTAGCTGAAATTTTCTCTTGATTCAAGGCATCAGGCCCACCCATGTGATTTACATAGATGTCCCTCCTCTGACCTCCAAAAGCAGCCCGTGCCTATTTCCATCACAAGACTGTACAATGCTCTGTAACTGTCAGCTTATAGCTTTCCTCACTGACTGGGCACTGGGGGACCAAGTCTTACTCATCTCTCTGTCTCAGTGCCTAGCACAGTGCCTGGCCACAAAAACTGCTCATATTGTTTGTTGGAAGAATGAATAAACTCCAAGTTTATAATTCCTACAAATCCTAAATGGATGAGTAAAAAACATGGGTTTTACTTGGCTTTCAGAATCCCACAATCGCTTGGGATTTTTCCCTACTTCACTGGCTGTCGCTTCTCTGCTGCCTTTGCTCATTCCACCTCATCATCCAGATCTCTTGGAGTGTCCCCAGACTCAGTCCTTAGATCTCTTCTCTCCTATTGATATTCAAATCTTTGGGGATCTTATTCAGTCTCTAAGCTTTACATATGACTGGTGACTCACAGACATGTAACTTCAGCCCAGACCTCGTCACGGAACCCCAAACATCTATCTCCCACTGCCTCCTATACATCACATATTAATAATAGAAGGCTAATGGGTGTCCTCAGCTTGACATGTCCAGAATGAAACCCCTGGTTTCTAGCCAGCCGAAACATTGACCTGTTCAGCCAACGGCACCTCCATCACTGCACTTACAGACCAAAATCCTAGACTTACTCTTTTCTCATATTCCATGCTCAATATGTCAGCAAATACTCTGAGCTCGACTCTGAAAATAAACCAGGATTGACAGCTTTTTACTGTCTTCACTGCTATCACCCTTATTGGTAGTTTCCTTGCTTCTGCCTTTTCCAGCCTCTTATGTTTATTCCCAATGCAGCAGTCAGAATGATCCCGTTAAACATAAGTTAGACTAATACCCAAACCCCTTTGGTTTACTCAGTTTAGCCACCTTGACTTCCTTGAAATTCTTCTAATAAACCCTTCTTGACCTTCCCACTTAAAATTGCAAATCCTCCCTGCAAACCTTCCCTGTTTTTATTCCCTTAACTCATAACCATCTAACATCCTTAAAGATTAATTTACATTTAGTTTTGTTGTCTATTTCCCTTTCCTAGAGTGTAAGGAATATTTGTCTGTTTTGTTCAGTGCCTTATCTCCAGTGTCTAGAAGAGTGCTTGGTACCATAAGTGTTCAGTAAAAATTTATTCAATAAATAAATAAGTGAAAAATGCACCAATTCATTCATTTGCTTCTTCAACAAATATTTATCGAGCATCCATTGTGTTCCAGGTACTGCTGTAGGCCGTTTAATCCAAGTCCACTACCATAACCCACCCCTAGGTTTTGGCCAATAATGCTTACTTTTGGCTGGTGTTGAGCAAAACTTAATGAATCATCTCTTTCTCCATCCCCTCTGGATCATTATTTATGCGTTTCTTTATCTACTCTCACAATCATTTTTTTTTATCTATCGTAGTTTATTCCTTTCCATCTTCATTTGTTTTCCTCCCTTTCTAGGAGTGAGATAAAAGTGACAATCAAGCAACTTAAATATTAAAGTATTAAAGAATAGAAGGCCATATATTTTAAACTGAACTTGAACATAATGAAAAACAAGTTTCCTTGGCCTCCAATGCTTGTAAGTGTCCAAGTCCTTTTCAGATCTTTAAAACATTTCCATCCGTTTCTTTTTCCCTTTAATCTACTTTGTGAACACTTCCATCCAATATATATGCATGTGTTAAGAACACTTTTCCATATTTGATTTTATTATCTTTTCCTTTTTAGTAGATTATATTGTAATCGGATCATCTTTTATTATTTCATATTGTGTATGTACGAGTGTGTATGTGTATCAGGAAATATCACTTGTGGGGAAGTTGACTCTTATTATCACCTAAGGATAAACTTTTATAATATACTTTATAACTTGCTTGTCACATAAAGACCAACCGTGTTTTTAAGAATGGTCTTAATTAAAATTTTCCTAGGCATTCTTCAAACGAGTGGCAGGGAGACATGTAAGCTACATGGAGACAGTACTTTTTTGTCTGTTTTTCACTGATGAATCCCCTGCATATAGAATAGTGCTAGAAACATAGTAGGCAATCAATAAATATTATATTTGTTGGATGTATGAATAAATGATAAGAGATGCAAAAGGAATACTTAGGAAAAGGTGAAGATGATGCTGGTGAACATGGGCAATATAATTAAAAGATGTATAGATCAGTTAGTATGAGAAGGTGCTAATTTTTTGTCTCTGATGTTTAAAAAATGTACAAGTTTATAGGGCTCCTAATTTTCTTTCGATTTCTTGGAATCTGGGAAAATATGAACAGGACTTTGAAAACCCTTGCCTGGTGAAGTTTGAAGGGGTTAGTACAAAGCCAAGGATTTTTCTTTATCCCTTAATGTTCCGTGTAAAGAAACACGGCTATGCTGGGCAGTCAGGAGTCTATAGCAGATTTGGAGCGAGTTGTGGGGCTTTCTAACCATAGAACAAATCCACGGGATCTCAGATACGCCTGTCTCACGTCTCAGAGGGCAGGATGAAAGTAAATATCAGATGAGTATCAAATTAGATAGCATATTCACAGCAAGACTTCAATAAATGATAGCCATAAGCTATTTTTAACAAAAGTCTAGCAATTTCTTGATTCCGCATTATGCTCATGGCATTGCATGCATGCACCACACACACAGGGCTCTAATAAATGAGCAGACCCTTACCGTGGCTGATAGACGTTAAATTGCAGCTAGAATTACCCATGTCAAAAATAATAGAGCCACTTTTTAAAATCAAACTTTGAAAATTCTTTTTCCATATTACACAGGACAATTCCTTTCTCAAAATTTACTTGATAGCCCATACTGTACATATGGCAGTCCAGGATGACTTGAGACTGAAAAGGTAACTTATTCCAAGGCAATAAGAAAGTGTGTATCTTCTTTTTCAATCCACAGCTTGACCTTTGAGGTAACTGAAATATTTTAGGTATCAGAATGTAAGCATGTAAATGCATTTTGATCTTCCAGATGATTATGTTCCTAGGGGATTCTCAGTGGACGCCCAGAGCTACAAGAGGCAGGACACTGGACTCTAGGATTTTTTTCCCTAGAGCCTGTTGAAATGTAGCCAGCGGGGGGACGCAGAAGGCATGACAGCAAATGGAGACTCCTTTGCTAACTCACCACTAAGAGGAGACAGGAACAAGTTCCAGGGTGGACAGTTGCTACCCACTTTCCCTAATCCCTGTCTCAGAAGGTGCCCACAGGGGCAGTGTGCCAAGCTATTCTCTTTGTCACTCATTACAGTCCATGACAAGTCTCATCAGCTGAATCTGGACCCACTTTCCCATACACTTTCCACCAAGAATTGAGTGATAATTAGAGGATATGTTGCGTCTTAGACACTGTAACTCTGCCCACACATCTAACTAGTAATTTGCTCACCACAAATGTGTTTGGCCTACATGTTTCATCTCTATAAACTCTTTGCTCTGACTTTCTTTAAAATTATGACCCTAATGTAAACCTAGATATACTGGGAAATCTGTCATTGAAGATTATCTACCCTATAGCCATTAAGAAATTAGGAAAAAGGTCCACATATAGTGAGCAAAAGGAGTCCCATGGATGACAGTGGACCTCAATAGCAATTTCTTGGATTTGCAATTCTTCCTCTAAACATTAAACATTGTGCTTCAATCACACATGTGGAAATCTAGTGACCACAGGAAGTTTAGGCATCTTTAAAAGTGAGTATTTCATATTGCTCAGAGAAAATAAAATATAGATGGAATAAAATAAATTTGAGAATCCAAATATTATTTCAAATTTTAAATACTATAGCTATTTAATATTTTACTTGCCTGGAATATTTAAGCTAATCATTGCTATCTGAATATATTCATTGCTTTTTGTCCTTTAGATAAGAATATTAAGCTTAAAATAAAATTAATAGCAACTGCACATTAACCTTTGGAACTACTAATTACTAATTAAATTGGCAAATGAGTTTCTGCCTGAAAAACTCATTCTAACTCCATAAAAACCAAGAGCCTTTAAAATCATTTCATCAAATCAAGAGATTGGAAGAAATGTTATCAGTTAGATTTTATCATTTCTAAATTCATTTGTTCTTTTTCTGTTTAGTCTTTTAGCTTGTGTCTATGACTACATTGGAACATAGTAAATACTTTTTAGTTATCCAGCTCCCTGTCCTTCTACGATGTTTGTTATTTCATTCAGTCATTCACTCATTATTCTCTGTATCAGTGGGCTTTCTTTGGTAGCAATCCACAAAAACAGAGCATGACTAAGCAAAAATGAAAGAATAAATGAATGAATGATTGTGTAGAAGAAAAATTGACAAGCCAGTCTTTTGTTAAAGTCAAAACCAAAGGCTCTTTAGTGATCTAGGAAGGAAAACAGATAGATATTCTCTTTAAGGTTCCACTGTGTTGGGCGAATAAGCTCCAGATATTGTGTGTGTGCACATGTATGCATGAGAGTGAGGAGAGAGAGAGAGAGAGAGAGAGAGAGAGAGAGAGAGAGACTCCGACTGGTCTAACTTGGGACATGCCCACCTCTTGGTCAGGGACAGGCAGCACCTGCATAGAAATGCCCTCCAAGACCATACCCATTGATAGATAAGGTAGTTTCTCAAACTCAATTTGAGGGTGCAGTTAATCAAAGAGTGGAGAACTGATGTTGGATAAATTAAAACAACAGATCACCACTACATTCATTTCCTTTAAAGTAAGCATTGAGCACCACACCTCAGTTCATGCCATATTCTATTTTTTTTTTTTTTTAGACAGTGTCTTACTCTATCACCCAGGCTGCGGTGCACCAGTGGTTCAATCAGAGCTCATTGCAGCCTTGATCTCCTGGGCTCAAATGATCCTCCTATCTCAGACTCCCCAGTGGCTGGGACTAAAGACTCAACTACCATGTCCAGCTAATTTTTTTCTTTAATTTTGTAGAGACAGGGTCTCAATATGTTGCCCAGGCTGGTGTCAAATTGCACATGTTCTTTAATTACAATCCCTACTTTCTAGTAGCTCATATTCAGACAAAGAAACCCCTCATATTTCTCTTGTTAGGGCATTCGGATTATCTAGGATTTTTCTTTTCCTTTGTTACTGTAAGCAATGTTGTAATAAACATCTTGGCAATATATGCTTGTATACTTATTGTTTTTACTAGTGGTAACTTTCTATATGTGGTATTTCTGAGTCAAAGGATATAAAATTTTACAAATCAGACACACGTGTGTAGGGACTAGAAAAATATTTAGAGGGATATGTACTACAATGTCGTCAATGGCTACTACTGTGGTATATTTATGATCATGAGGTCTATCATTCATTAAAATAAAGTTGAAAATTTTATGAGAGGACAGAAAACTTTCTAGACTGCTTCCTTTGCCTTCTTGATGCTTCTTCTCTACCAGGAATCTGACATCTTCTCCTCAAGAAGGCAGTGTTAAATGGCCTAGTGTTCTCTTTCTTAAAACAAACAAGAAAACTCTAACAACAGCAAAAAAGTCCTTTGTATTATGACAATTTTAGCCTTGCAGAAAAATTGCAAAAATAGTTCAGAGAACTACATATAGCCTTCATCTATGTAGATTCTCCAAATTTAACAAATGTGTATTCTTTCTCTCTCTCGTTCTCTCTCTCTGTCCATATATATAATTTTTTTCTGATCTATTTGAAGCTAAGTTGCCAACATAATACTCCTTTAACCCTGAAATAAGGAGTCTGATTCTATATTCATGTTTGATGGCTGACAGCTTTTAAACCTCTCCCCTCACTCTTTCCCTCTGCCTCCCACCTGAGCAAGCTGATGAGAAATCCTGATGTTCTTTCCTTCAGTGGCATTGGGAGATTCAAATCACACAAGACCCTGCCTGTGTGGGAACCCTCAGTCTGACCCTACCTCCTAACCACAGTGGAAACCGGAGCTTGTCTCTCATCCTGGCTGGCAGGGACCTGCTCAGTAGGCCTCCCCTATTCTCTGGAGATACATCAAGCAGGTAAGCAAAAAATTTTTCCACATCCTCTTTGGGTGTGTGTGTGTCATCATAAATCTCAACATTGGAACAAAATTCTGGGAGAGGGTGCATCCTATACCTGCAGAGTAGCCCACAAGAAACCATAAATAGGATCTCTTACATAATCACAATATAATGATCAAACTATTAAAAAACTAACATTGATATACTATTATTATCTAATCTACAGACCTTATTCAGATGGCCCCGTTTGTCCCAGTGATGTTCTTTAAAGCCTAAGAAAATCCTGGGTGACACCATTAGTCAGATGGCATGTATTTTTAGCCTCTTTTACCTGGAACGGTTTCAGAGTCTTTCCTTGTCTTTCCTGACGTTGGCATTTTTGAAGAGTACTGTTCAGTTATTTTGTATGCTGTTTCCCAATATGGGTTTGATGTTTCCTCATAATCAAATTCAGGCTGTGTTGTATTGGAAGTTCCCTTAGTTTCTGTTTGTTGGCTTTGTGTGTTTTTCACCCTAACAAAAGAGCTTTTGCTGTTCCTATTATTTCTTACATCTCTCAAGTAGAAACAGCTTCAAAGACAAATCCAGACTTGAGTTTTGACTATCCAAAGGCTGAGACAATACTGCCCCTTTCATTATTAGTCTTAAGGTAATAGAAGGCGACAGTTACGGAGAGGTGGCACACCAAGCCTCGCACCATTTGTGCTTTTGAAAACTTTGTAAAACTTTTCCTCTCTGGAGCCAGGCTGCTTGAGATCTGGCATAAGAGATGCCATGTTAAAATCTCCTCTTTTATAAACCTGTTTCTGCCTCTTTGTTAAGTTACCCTACAACCTCAAAGAGCTACCAGAATCTAAAACTAAGGGGAGAGATGTGATTTCTAGTAATTGGAACATTATTATTAGGTGTTGGACTGATCAATGGCTTTTACATTTTAATGTAGACTTTTTTGGATTACTTAAGCATATACTTCTATCATAATCAGAAAATGAATAGGATAAAGTTATTTCCACTAAAAAAATCAAACCCACCCTTGACCAAAATTCTGCTTCGTCCTAATTATTGTCCACTCCTTCCTTTGAAGCTAAGCTCCTGAAGGAGAAGCGGCCACCTGCTGTCCCCACCTCCTCGTCTCCCACTTAGTTCTGCAGTGACCTTCTCAGTGGCACCACCCCTCCATCTCTGTGGCACCTGATCAGTTTCGGTCACTGCTTCCTTTGGCATCTGATCGAACATTGCCTTCACTTAGCTGCCTTGCTTCTCCCACTCCATAAACACTGCCCTTCCTCAGGTCTCACACATGTGCAGCTTCTTCTCACTGTTCAGCGAACTCATACATTTCTGCAGCTACAGCTCCCACTTTTCCATGATGATCCAAAACCTAGAACTATAGCCTAATCTTCTGTCCTAAGCTCCAGGATATCAGACCCATCGGCTTAGTACACCTCTCTACTGAAAAGCCTCACAGGCTCTTCAACTTCAGTCATTATCTCCTTTATGCCCTTGGCTTGCTTGAGAACTCAGTACCTAACTCAGACCATGATGCTCAGATTCATCCAGACATCCAAGTCAGAAAGTAAGAGTCATATCTTAGCTCCTTCCCTCATTTTCCACATCCAAGGCCTGTTGAGACTTGCTCCTATGTATTTTGTAGATCCACCCTCTTCCTTCTTTTATATCCCCACTGCTACCTGGCCATTTGAGTGGTCTACTAACTGGGCAACTTCCCTCTAACATCTGCTTCCTTCACCACATCATGACCACAGTGAGCTTCCTAAGACGCAAATTTAATATCATTTGACTTTATAAGCTTATAATACACTCCCCAAACTCAAATCATGCCCAATAATATTCTATACAAATTCCCAATATTTTACCATGGCAAATAAAAATCTCCTTATTATCTATTTTACCTGGCCTACCCCTCCTTCCTGAAATCATTAGCTACACTCAAGCATATTTATTCATTCAACAAATGCTTATTAACCATGTCTGAGATTGTGATAGGAGTTGAGGATACAATGGGGGAAGAAAACCAAGCAACAACAAAGTTCTTCACCTTGGGAAATTTCTTTTTTTTTCTTTATGGTCATATAAGACAAAATCTATTTATCACTCTCCCTTAGCATTTCCTTCACCCAATGTCATCTAATTTCAAAAATATCAAAATTTAATGTCAGTGTTGTACTAAGTATATTTTGTCGTATATTTGACATTTGAATCAGATTCTATTTAAACATCATTTAACTCTCTTCTATTGGATAAAACTAACCTCAGTAAATAATTAATTGTGATAGAAAACAAATAAAAATTATGGCCAGAAAAGAGATGCACACAGTGAAAATTTTATTTTATTGAACTTCATATATATGATAATGCTAGTGAAATAAGATAAAATATAAAATAAATATAACATTACAAGAAAAGGAAAAATAATGGAGTCATACTTTTTAATTATACCGCTAGATTTTTTTAAGGGGAAGAAAATCTTATACCTCAATATTGGTCCATTGTAGGAATGTTACATTTTCTTTTTTATGTTAGAGCCTTGACTTCCACAAATTTGTTAAGAACTTCACCAAAAATGGTTCTCTTCGCGTATTCATGTTCAATAGAGAGTATAGCCAGATTTGTCATCTATCTTTGCTCATAATTGGTCAAATAAGACTTTTTTACTAATTCTGAAATCTAAAAATTTATTTCAAATTAAGACAATAAAAGTTTTAAGCATAGTGAGTTTGGCAGCAATTCATAAAAATATCATTTCACTATACATTTCAGAAATTTCAGTTCTGCCTACCACCTTTCAAATATCTCCACATTTGAAAAATTCCCACTAAATATCTTTATAACAGCACTCATCATAAATTCTTGTTATATTTAGTAAGATCTGAAATTTTCTTTCTGCAAAACTTTTCTTCTGGAAAACTCAGACAAAACGGCTGAAAGATATAACGGTCACATTATCTGATGATCATTGCTTCAGAGTGAGTGTCTGATTCCTAATGAAAATAACTGAAGCATTCAAATGCTGCTCTTTTGATTTCTTCTGGCAATGAAAGACCATCATATTTTGCCATTTTTTTCTGGCATTGTTTTTCACGTTTGATTCATTTTTCTATATAAATATCCATTTTTGTACATTTTGTTGTTGCATAGTTGGCCTTTTCAATGTCCAAGTACTGATCCTCAAGGAACAACTTCAAAGCTTGGTATTTCACTGTACATTGTTCAGGTCTGATTCCAGATGTTTGCACATATGTTTATGTTTGATTAACTTCATCTAAAACTTCAAACAACAAAGCAGATAACTCAGAAAAGAAAAATCCCATTCATCAGACAGCAAATATGTAAGTTGATCATTTTGAATCCATACTTCCTATTAGATCACACAGTACTTCAAAGGTTGAGATTCAGTTTTAAACTGTGTCTGTACTACATACATAGCTTTATAATGAGCATTCTAGCTTGCCTGGGAAAGTATTCTCTCTATTTTACTTTCATTCGGCAGCACTTTCAAGTGACGAGGTGAGACTAAAAGGAATAAATAATTTTTCCTCAAAGCTCCAAAAAATGACACACCTGAAGAAATGCTTCAATCAGAATGATTTCTGCAAAAATTTGAGAAATGATATTCACAACATCAAATAAGAACTTGGAATTAATTGTTTGATGTTTCTCTGAATACCAGTGAGAATACTGGCTATAGTTACAACATTATTATATCCTTGAACATTGTATAAACAAAAAGTCTCTAGAAATGCAAATGTGTATAGGTATCTAAAGTACCTATATTAGAAACAACACAAGATTCAGATGGGCAGAACTGAAAGATACTGAAACATCTTCTATAAGCACTGGCAATAATGAAGAGAAAGAAAATACTGGTAAAAATTAACATCAACAGAAAAGATAGGTAGGTGATGGATAGATGATTGACAGATAGATGATAGAGAGGTAGACAGACTAGTGAAAACCAAGACCAAGAATTTGATGCTGAAGAGACAATTAATGATATCTTAATTTATTCTGATACTGCTGCTTGGCCAGCACTGGTTCCAAATGATTTGAGAGTTAATTTGATTAAGAGAAGAAATGAACATCTTCAGATTAAAGGTGAACCTTTCTGCACTACAGTTCAATGAGAAAGAAAAAAAAAACAAAAGAGGAGACAGTCAACATGTGACAACTTCCTGGTTTTATAAACCTTTACCAAATGGCAAAATTTAAAAAAGAGAGAGAGAGAGAGACAGAGAAAACATTGATAACTTTTATTCAGAATCAAAAATGTATTTTGTTCGTTTATGCTACAGACTATTTGCAAATAATGAGACAAAAATGGAAACAGCCAGCTTTATAACCAGCTTTAAAACACAGTCAAAATTAAATCCTCAAATCCCTGAGTGTCAGAAATTTGAACATTTTTCCTACTTAGAAAAATGAGAGACATCAGCAATGGTACTGAAACTGCAATAAAAATTGTTGATAAAATCTATCATGTGGAAATGAATAAAGAAAGAAAAATGGGGAGACATTTTACATCATCTTTTTGACATAATTATGTTTTGTTTTTTTTTGTTCTTTTTTTGAGACAGAGTCTCACTCTGCTGCCCGGGCTAGAGTGAGTGCTGTGGCGTCAGCCTAGCTCACAGCAACCTCAAGCTCCTGGGCTCAAGCAATCCTCCTGCCTCAGCCTCCCAAATAGCTGGGACTACAAGCATGTGCCACCATGCCTGGCTAATTTTTTCTATATATTTTTAGTTGGCCAATTCATTTCTTTCTATTTATAGTAGAGAAGAGGTCTCACTCTTGCTCAGGCTGGTTTCGAACTCCTGACCTTGAGCTACCCACCCGCCTCGGCCTCCCAGAGTGCTAGGATTACAGGCGTGAGCCACCGCGCCCGGCCCGACATAATTATGTTTTTAGCTACACAAAACCTTCCCTTCTGTGGTCACATGAAGGATATGTCATCAACAAACAAAAGAAATTTTTGGAGTTGGCGAAATGACTCTCAAATTACAACCCAATTTTGAAGGAACATTTTGTTAAAATTAAACATGTCATTTCTTATGAAGGAAAATTAATTTCATATTTATCTCCAAAAAGCATCTTCTGGAAAATTACATCAAAGAAAAAATAGTAATAGATATTTGTAAAGCAAAATATATTGGAATTATTTGATTGCTCAGCTAACACACAGGATTGAATTGTCAAATCCCACTCTCAAGAGTCAGAGATTTTACCAAGTGACAACCTTTACTTCCTTAGGGATACAGACAGTAGAGAGACTCAGAGAAGAGAGGTCTGAAACATCTCATGTGCCCCATGAGTCCACCTTTTGCACATGGGACACAAGAGCAACAGATGAGGCTCCCACGGGATGTTGTGGGAGTCCTCACACTGTAAATAGCATTTAACTTCTGAAATATTTCCATGTTATATCTCAGAGCGTGGTATATAGCTGAAGAGCAATTCTCTAGAGAGTCATGCCTTGTAGATTAAAACTTCATAGGTTTACTTATTACAAGTAATCTTTTAGCCAGAGACATCCTGCTGATAGGACCTCTTCCTCCTAGCAGATATCATTAGCTTATTTACCTGGAGGTCCACTTGACAAGGACCATAGACTTGTCTTCTTTTCTTGCGCCCAGAGGCATGCCTTCTTCCTTTTAAGGGATTGAGTAGATCTCAAGCCAGTTTTTGAAATTCTTTCCTCCCAGTGACATTCCCAACGTTGCACACTTGAATGAACGTGCAAAATGGAAGGTTATTGTCCGTAGTTAAAATAAAGGAATCTTTCTTGGGCTTCCTTCCCATTTCTGGTAAGACTGCCACTGGACTGACGAGAGAGTCGATCGGTAGGTAGAGTGATGACTGGCAAATGATATAAACTTGGCAGAGATTCATAAAAATCCCAATTCACTCTAAATTCCAGAAATGTTGATACTTTGTTTCTCTTAGCAACTTTCAAATGTCTCCAGAGCCGAAAAATTTCCACTAAACACTGTCATCAGAAAACTCATTGTAAATTTCTATTATATTTGGTAAAATCTTCTGTAATATTTCCTCCAGAAAATCAGAGAAAATGGCTGAAAGACAGCAAACGGACAGTATTTGATCTACTACTTTAAAACATGTGTCTGGTTCTTAGTGATACTTGAATTAGACATTTAAATATTACTCTTGCTTTTTTCCTTTGTTTTTCTTTTGTTTTGTGAGCTTAGGTAGATTGATACTGTTTCTTGGTGGTGGAAGTACCCTACTCTAAATCTCTCTTAAAAAATCAGAATAATTATGAACCAGCTGCTGGTTTCACAACTATCCTGCAAACAACTACAAATTTTCTCTAAGACTAAAAGGCATAAATATTTATTCAAAATTCTTTGTATCCTTCCAAAAATTTTCACTTTGATCTTTTGTTTACTTTGAAATAATAATGGCTGTATGAATAATTGTCTTGTAACAAGTGAATATTAATAACATCACATATTTAAAAAGGTATAATTTAAGCAACTACTGAGTCATACTATTATATTTATGTAACATTCTATTCTCTTGATATGGTCCTTAGTTTTAAAACAATTAAAAATTTTAAAAATACATTCTATTTTAAATATAAATTTAAAATTTGGTAAAATATTTTATGCATGAGTTAAAACTATCCAAAACACAGTTGAGATAGCCTACTTAAAAATTGCCAGTAATATTCTTGCCAGTAAAATTGCTAGAATTTATTTGACAGGAAAATAAACACAACATGTGCCTTATAATACATTTATAATAGGCTATGAATAAACTCAGTCTAACCACAGACATTAGTCTATTCCCCAATGGCTGATATTTCAACTCAATATGTAAAACAGTCTCTTCAAAGTATCCTACATGCTAGCAAATATTTTACAAAAAGCTTTCCAAAATAAAAATACTTCTGCTTAATCTACTGCCACTCATGTGTATCAATATTGCCTGCTCACATCAACAGCATTCTAGTTTGGCTGATTTTGTAATCCACAATGTTATTTGTTTTTCCATCTTTTGTTGAACAAACACTTATTAAGTACCTTCTAAATGTTAATTAGGTGCTAGGAATACAAAGAGATAAAAGGTGTGATTTCTTCCTTTAATATCTGCACAGAATGGCAGACAAATAAATAATAAATTTTGGTAGATGCCAACACAGAGACTGCTTAAGGGACTACAGAGCATCTATTAGAAAATTTACCCTGAAGGCTTAGAGGTTTGAAGGACGGTAGGTCTTGGAAAATGTTTTAACTAAGAAGGGATATATATATATATAAAAAAAAGAAAGAAAGGATAAAATCATTTTTTTATTTTTAAAAAATCACTCTGGCTTCCAAATTAAGGTTAAAAAGGCCAGTTCATAATCCTAATTTGCATCTTGTCTAAAAGAAGAGAAACTTAGAAAATTTATAAATATGACAAATGAACAAAAATGGCTATCACATGGTTATGTCCACTGAAGATCAGATTATTCACCTTGCCAGAAGGTGGGACCATGGATGGCTTAACCATCTTTGTTTACCAGATCATAATATTAAGCATTGGCTAAAAAAATATTTTTTGAACCAAACTTAAGATAGCATTTCTGAAAATGAAAACTCGAAGCAAAAATGTTGAGTTATTTGTATACCCCTCCAAAAAAACAAAGTAGACAAATTAGGTAGGAGAACTACATTTTTTATTAGTTTTGTAAACAAATTGGATTTATATTCATCTTTTGTTTCTTTTTGACTCAATGAAAGGAATTTAATGGTAGAATAATAGCTACAAATTGGCAACTAAGAAAAACAAATATCCAGAAAACCCACAACCTTCAAAACTGGACCCTGGGAAACTCAGAACTGGCATCATTCATTCAACAAACACATATCGAGGGCCCTACTGTTCATTGACCACTACAAATAAAAAAGAGTAAACATTCCTAATTTAGAGGACTCCGTTTTAAAGAAATATCATGGCTATGGAAATTACCACTGTTTTTCTTTCCTAAAGTTTCTACCTTTCTGTTTTTCTGAGTATTCTTTTCATCTCTTTAGACTTGAAATTGCAAAAGGAGATTGCACCCAGGACCTGTTATAGGGCTAGAGAGACCTGGCATGGGGACAGTTCCTCCTTCACACTAAGTGCCCCCCACAGCTGATGTGTTCTTAGTGAGTGGGTGGAGGAACAGAACACAGTATACATAGCCAATAACAAACCTGTGGCTCCAGTCAGGCTTCCTTCTGGAACTTTCCCTGCCTGGAAGGAG
Source organism: Lepilemur ruficaudatus (assembly GCA_963574885.1). Lineage (NCBI taxonomy): Eukaryota > Metazoa > Chordata > Mammalia > Primates > Lepilemuridae > Lepilemur > Lepilemur ruficaudatus. The sequence continues at coordinate 12,188 of CAUYRT010012342.1, read as the reverse complement.
GCAACTGGAGCAATCAGTAGGATTAAAACCAAGAAGAGAGGAGGTTGAGAGGGAGTGAGGAGTGGAAATTTACCTACTGAGTACAATGAACACAACTCTGGTGATGGGCACACTAAAAGCCCTGATTTAAGCATTATACAAGGCATCCATGTAACAAAAACATTTTGCTCCCTTAATATTTTGAAATAAAAAAACATATTTGTCAATTTAAAAAAATGAATAATAAAAATACATTAAAATAAAAACATAAAGAGTAGAGGAGTTCAGGTGGTTTGTTTGACAAATCTTTCTGAATTATTTTGGATTAACTATAGTGTGTAAGTCCCACATGGAAGCTTCCATGGTCACCATAGTGTGTAAAATTCCAAAACGAAGGCTTCTGCAGCAGTTTGCTCCAACTTTTCAAGCTGAAGGGCCCTTGGCACACCAAGTTTAGAGGGATTGGGTGGGTGCAGTGGGGTAGGAGAGAAAAGTGCCTGTAGCTATCATGCAGACGATGGCTGTGATCTGGCCATAAAGCTTGTATCACAGAGTTCAGAGAGAGTCATTCTAATGCCTGATTCTCACAACTTCGTGTTATAAATTACGTAATGCATATATTCCACCAGCAAATGCCTGGCATATAATAAGTATTCGAGAAAGGAGAGCTCTTATAATCATAATGTCACCATTTCTGTCATCATCATCATCTTCATCCTCCTTCATGTAGGAAAATATTCTGCCAGTCCCAATTAGCCCCAGCTGAATCTAAAAATTGAAATTCTTGATATTCTCATTTTCTAGGTAAGATCATGCAAACAAGAGAGCAGCAGCAGCATTTACTAATGGCTTGAAGACTGTAAATAGTAAGCCACGCTCCTCCAGCCCCAAGGCCCACCCCTACCCCCAGCTACACTAGCCTCGGACAAAGATTACAGCAAATCACTTCTCTTGTGGTCTCAGCAGCTATCCTGCTCTGAAGTGGATTCATCCCAAGGCTGCTATTTTTATTTTTATTTTTAAGCCTGTAGCACTGAGGATATTTCAAGCCAATCAGCAAACTTACCCTCAAAAGGAAAAATCAAGTAGTGGATAGACAGTGGGTGGATCAGAATGTTGAGAAATACCGCAAGAAAAAATGCTTTGACTTAGACATTTATAAATAATTAAGTTATTATCCTAAATCTGCCTTTTCCCCCTCCCTTTTGTTACCTCCCACCCAAGTTGAAATAAGGACTCTATTAGCAAAGTTTGAGTATTGTGAAATAAAGAGCCCCAAATCTAATGGTGCTTTATTTCATTTTCTTTGAAACACAATATCGGCAAACAGATCCTATAAGATTCACCTATTGGGATGTACTGAGATCCAAAATAAAGACACCTTTTTGAAAACCTGTGAAAATGCATTTGGATAAAGTAGAAGATTCAGAGAATGAAACAAAACAGAATTGAGCCAGTTATAATGTTGTAATTTCCACAACAAAGTCAATATTATGTTTTAAAACCCCCATATTATTTCAGCACACTTTTGTATTAGTAACTAATTTATTTTTTATTGCCAATGTCCTGTGATGTAATGTGAATAGAAGGTTTTTTCCCTTACTATAGAATACCCAGAAAAAAATGATGAATCTGGGAAAAGTCACATAATTAACAGATCTAGAAAGCTATTCACTCCTCAATCATTTACTGGATGCCCAATAATTACCAAAGACGATGAACGCACCAGGACTATAGAGGGGAGGGAGGGATCGCTTTCTGGATTTGAGTGGCCACCCTAGTATGTTTATTAGAACTCAAAATTCTCAATATAGTTTGGACATTCATCATTTCAAGCAAGCTATTGCAAAAGAGGCCTGAGAGTCCCCATACATTTACAGACAGCTGTGTACACTAAAGGGGAACAGATGTGGTTCCACCAGTTCTCTGATAGCCTGAATTCTTTGTTAACACCTGTGTTAGGGAACACTGGCCCACTTTTATGAGCATGAGATCATCTTAGCATTTTCTGACTATAATTTTGAATGAAGGGCCAGCCAACCCTGGTGGGAATTGACCTCAAGATTTAGTCATTTTTTTGTGACCACCTGCATTCGAACTCATTCATCTCCATCAAGTTTAATAAGCGGAGGGAAGGTGAGCAATCCATTAATGGAACTTAAAGTTTTACTCTTCAAAAGGATCTTGTTAAGAAAACAAAGTGGTCTTAAAACACACATTCACACACACACATGGAAGCAAGATCTGGCACAGCATAAAAATAATAAAGCTGGAAATGTTTTTCTTCAAACTTTAGTGCTTATTAAATATTTAAAATAAATCTAATGAAATAGTTCAGGTGTGGCTTTTTGACTGAACCATGAGACCATTTCTTAAATTTAAAACACAAAATACTTCAAGATATTTTTTATTCTACTTTTATTATCTGGAAAGTGAGTGTAAATAAGAATTACCCAAATAGGTTAGATTTTTGCCTTTTAAAAATGGTATTTTTTTTAACTTACATACAGTAAAATTCACTGTTTTTGATATATATTTCATGAATTTTGACAAATGCTTAGAGTTACATATCTGCCACCTCAAATAAGGTGACAGATAAGTTCCATCAACCCAACAGTTCCCTCACTCTGCTCTTTGTGGTTCACCCCTTCTCCCTCTCTCAACCCCTGGGCAACCATAGTTGAAGCTCTTTTTAAAAAATGAAATATACATGCAATGGTATAATGTGTAGCCTTTTGGGTCTGGTTTTTTTTACATAGCATAATTCATTTTAGATTCATACATGTTCTATCAGTAGTATGTTTCTTCGTATTGTTGAGTAGCTTTCCATTGTGTTTCTGTACCACAGTTTTTTTATCCATTCCCTAGTTGAAGAATATCTGGGTTATTTCCAGTTTGGTGAAAATTATGAATAAAGATTATGTAAACACTTTTTGTATTTTTTGTGGTTTTTGTGTGAAAAAAGTCTTCTATTCTCTTGAGTAAATTACTAAAATTGGGACTGCTAGGTCATATGTTAAGTGCATAAGTGTATAACACTTATCAAGTGTTAACTTGATAAGAGACTGACAAACTAGATCATCATACAGAGTGGCTGTACCATTTGTGTTCCCTTCAGTAGCATATAAAAATTTCTAATTCTCCACATCTTCACTTGGTATTGTCATGTTTTTGTTTTGTTTTAATTATAAGCATTCTAACATCTTTGTGGCAGCTTTTGCTTTAATCACATATGTTTCTTACAAAACTATCACTGTATGTACAAGTTACCAAAAGTGACTGAGACTCTCACCCTGGAATTTATGCTTGGATCTTCTCCAATACATCTTACCTACCAGAAGAGCTGAGAGCCTCAAGTACATGCGTTCACACCTAAGGAATAAAATAATAACTCAATACCTAAGGCATAAACACCAAAGGAATAAATTAAAATAACTCAACACCTAAGGAATAAAATTACCTGAGAGAAGTTCAACAGCTCAATAGTGTCTACCATCTGAAGCACGTATTAGAACAGACCAACCAAAACTTTTAAATAACCAAAACAAGTGTATTGAAAGAAATAAAACAAAATATTAGGATTATGAGAATAGTAAGATATTATAAAAAAGAACATAGTGGGAATATTAGTTATCCCAATAGTTGAAATAAAGTCCCCAATAGATGAGGTAAAGAATAAGGTGGATATAACCGAAGAAGGAATCAGTGAGTTGGAAAGACAAAATGGAGATAATAATGCAATTCCTGTTATCAGGATTAGAGATAATGTATCAAAAGTATTAGATCTAGGGTGGGCACTTAATACACGGTAAATGTTCATTTTCTACCATAAATTCTAGATATCCTTTTGGCTATGTTACAGAGAGCAAATATTTCCAAATGATCTAATAACTTTGACTTCCTAATGTTAGTTAAAGGTAAGCACAGTCAAGTAAAAGATTTACTTTTTCTCCCTTCTTTAATTCTTGCTTTCTTTTCCAGGCCCCATCAATATATGCACATCTTTACATCTCTGTGGCTGTGTGAAATGTGAAAAAGCAGAAGCTTGAGAATCTCTGAAGTCAGTTCATGGGTTTAATTCCATGAACTTGGGCAAATACATTAACCTTGTTAAGTCTTAGTTTCTTCATCTACAAAAAGTGCATAATATTACCCACCTCATAAGATTCTTAATAATTATTAAACTGAATAATGAATACCAAATGTCTAGCACAGGGCCTCGCACATAATACATAATTAATAATCAACTCTTTCATACTCTTTTAAAACATGAGCTGTTCCCAATCCCTGATTTGGAAATTCATTCTGCTAGGGGAAAACACTCTGATTTCACAATCAGAGATAAGTCTTACATGTTAAATACACTTGGGGTGGGTTATACTTGGGATAAGCAATACATTGACAAATTCATACTCAGGCATAATTTATTGATATAAACCTATTTCAAGAAAATAGGGGTTTATTAAAAGAATGAGAAAGAGAAATGAAAGCACTGGGGTAGGAAAGAAGGCTGGGGTAGGAAAAGAAGGCCAAGGTAGGAAAACAATACATAGAGGCAGACATATATACAGAGAGAGGAGAACTGGGTCCACGAAAATAAGCTTTCCCTATTATAACTTTTTAAAATTTATGTGTATGTATTTATTTATTTCAGCATATTAAAGATGTACAAATGTTTAGGTTATATATATTGCCTTTGCCCCACCTGAGTCAGAGCTTCAAGCATGTCCATCCCCTAGACGGTGTACACTGCCCCCATTAGGTGTGAATACACCCATCCCCCCTCCCCACTCCTACCTGCCCCACATTCTATGAAAAAGACATCTGCACTCGAGCGTTTATAGCAGCACAATTCACAATTGCAAAGATGTGGAAACAGCCCAAGTGCCCATCAATCCATGAGTGAATTAATAAAATGTGATATATGTACACCATGGAGTTCTACTCAGCCACAAAACAATGGTGACATAGCACCTCTTGTATTATCCTAGATAGAGCTGGAGACCACTCTACTAAGTGAAGTATCCCAAGAATGAAAAAGCAAGCACCACAAGTACTCACCATCAAATTGGTATTAACTGATCAACACCTATTTTAACTTTTTGTCTGAGAATGGTTATGTGTCTCAGAGTCTAGCTTACGTTATTCTTGTGAAATCTTGGTCTTTAGACAGCATGTTATGTTTATCAGCTATATTATACATGAGTCTGGGCTACGTAATACTCTTTTCTGTTACTTTCAATAATAAACACAAGCTTTCTCAATTATATTCTATGACAAGTTGTGTTATAGTAAAACTTCACTGTGGTACATGAAATCTTTTCCTTTCCAAGCTGTAGTCAAACTCCCTTTAGAGCCAATCAATGCAATTTCTGACTCAGGTATCAAATGATAAGAGGGAAAATTTAGTTCTCAGTTGGTGACAATGCAAGCCTTTGCTGTCAATCAATCAATGTGACTCTCCCCTGCACTTTTGTCTTGGGGAGATGTGAAGCTGGTAATGACATATATGTATGCTGTGAACCTTATAATAATAGCCTACGCACTGACCACTTGCCTCTGTGGTATCTCCAGCGTTGCCCCAGCCCTCTCATAAATGTTAAATGCCATCAAAAAAAGTCATCATTTGTTCTGTATTAAGCAGTACAATTATTGACTTTTTAAATAATTTCTGAAGATAACACTGATACCAATTTTGACATGCAGCTTTCCAGATCAGAGCAGTGGAAATGTCAGTGGAATGTTTTGGAGGTGTGTTCCCTCTGCTGAATTTCCACACTTACACATATCCTTCTTCTATCATTTAACCATCCTGTGTGTAGAGAATTCATCTTTGTTGTGTTAGAAATGCTTGTGGGAAAATAAGCCATTATCTGGTACAAATTTTGTCTGTAATATGTGTTTCTGAAAGGTGGAAAGTATATCTTATTTATCACATTTTCCCCTTAATGACAGAGGGAGATTCATTCAATGCCAAGTATGTTTCAGGCTTTGTAATAAGTGTCAAAGATCCCACGACAGGACAACTTCCCTGCTTGCTGGGAGGATATGGTGAGGACAGAGTACATCTGAAACTTCTGGTGTATCTAGCAGAAATGCAAATGTCCAGGCTCCATCCAAGATCTACTGAAACAGAATGTGTGTTGAGTGTCCTGGGAATTATACTACATAAACTTCTCTGGGTTAGCAATTATGTCTTGTTCTCCATTTTATTCCCAGTGCTAAGCACAAATCCCTGCAACAGAATAGACACTCAGTACGTATTTGCTAAATTTGATCATTCCACAAATATTTGAGTGCCTTCACTGGACCAGACGTATTCTAGGCACTTGTATCAGAGAACAAAAGAGACAAAAATTTTCATTTTCATGGAGCTTGTAAGAGGGAGAAGGAGACATTAAATGAAACATAATAATGAAATAAACTGCATAGTCTGGTAGAAGATGATAAGCTTCAGAGAAGAAAGGCAGAACAGGGTAAAGGAGAATGAGGGCACTCAGGAAGGTCAGGGTGAGGGAAGGCAGGCAGCGGTATTAATTCAGGTGCCAGGCTAGGTCTCCTTGAGAAGGTGACACTTGAGCAAGGACTCAAAGGAGGTAAGGAAATCAGCATAGTAGACATCTGGGGAAGAAAAATGCCAGGAAGAGAGAACAGTCAGTGAAAAGGGAGTAAGTCAGGAGTGTACCTGGACCATCTGAGTGACAGCAAATACCTTCGTGGGCCTGGACCAAAGTAAGCAAGGGGGAGAGAAGTGGGACAGGCAAGGAAGACAAAGGCCATCTGTGATCTTGAGAGGCCACTGAGAGGACTTTAAGTTAAGGAGAATGTGTTAATGATTGAATGGGCTAATGAAAGAAGTTGCTACCATGTCAAGTGGCAAGTATTTAATCTAGAAATTCAGAGGATGCTCCAAGGGGAAGCCTATTGTAGGCATTAAAATATTGTTTTAATATTAAATATTTTTTTCCAACTAAAAAGTGCATTTTACCATCATCAATCTTGCCAATGGCTAGTGAAAATTAAATATGATTCTACTAATAGTAGTGCTTTTTCTGTTTACTTTTTTCTTGATATGTGCACTATTTTTAAAGGGGAAGAATTCCTCCTATTCTTGATTTTCTTACAAATAACTAATTAACCAACATGGCAGAAGTATGATAAAAGCCTTGTCTCCTGTCCTTCACTCAAGAGTTCCTTCCATTATCTCAAGATAGCCAGAATGTTGGACAAGTCAGTTTTATGATTCCAAGGGCCATAAACAACTGTGGCCACAAAATGACTATCCTAATATTGACTCTCTCTACCAAGTAACTTTTTTAAACAAAGGACTCCATACATAGTGTACGTGTAGTGCATCAATATTTTCAGAGGTTCCACTACAAATTTTTACAATAGTATCAGATATTATTCTACAGGAGGTTCAGTCATGTCCATGAATGTTTCACACATTTTGATACGATTCTACAGATTACTTGGCCATAGAAAAAGTACAGTTTTCTAAACAACCAAATGAAACAAACAAAAGCAAAAGCCACACACAAAAGAAATAACTGCAAACAGAGTCACGTTTCAAGAAGAACACAATAACAGACAAGAAGAAAGTAGAGGAAATGTTATGTTTCAGCCTAGTATTTTCCATGAAATTGTCAAACCAATTTCAGAATCTCTAAATCTTTTCAAACTGCATACAGTGACGGATTATTACATTTTATGGTAATGTAATTATATTGGGATTATTAAAAATATATTTGAACTGCAGTGCATATAAAATAGAATCATAGTTTTACATTTAACATTAATATACTATACATACTATATAATGTATATTTCAGTTATATTTTAAAGTTTTTCTAATATTTTTTCAATTTTTTGTGATGCTTTTTTTAATAGTTTAGAATATTTGGGAAACCTAAATATTTACTTAACCTTAAACAAGTCAGGTCATACTGTTCACTTTGCTTTTTATTTCATATAAACATTTATATGGATATTATTTTAAAATATCCTGCAATATCTAAATTTTTCATGAAGCTATTATGTAGCATCCGTTCTCATAAAATAATTCTTTTACTTACAATGCCTCCAAGGAATTGTCCAAATTCAGTCATTTGTAAAACTATCTATATCAGCAGAGTATATGTAAAATGATCATAAACATGTATAAATGAACCCTGTAGTCCAACACAGTTACAAATTATTAATTTCTTTGCATTATATTAACATGTTAAATATTTTACAATATGAAAAATGTGCTACATGTGCATTTAAAGTTTATGTTCTCCCTGAAAGCACTCCTGGAAAATACACCACCAAACCTCCACATGCATATTAAAAATACATATAGTTACTTCTGTGATTTTAAAATTTTGTCACCTATCTGAAGAGCTCAGAGTAAATAAGAGGCAAAAAACTGACACACAAATAATAGACAAAATAAGTCTTCATAGTCTGAAGTCACCCACACAGCTCTACATTTTGGCAATCTCCTGGGCATGAACAGCCTGGCAGCTATGCATTAGTAAGTTCAAACATTGTAGTTTCAGGTTTGAACCTCATAATGTCTATAAAAACATAATACATGTCCAGGGGATGTTGTTTATGAAAAAAAATTCTTAACAGTGATACTTAAAATGTGGTTATTTTTTAAAATGTGCCCTTTTAACTGAAATTTATTCATATGCATAAACTGTAAAATTCACTGATCTGATCTAAAAATACACTTTTAAGTGACAGAGTCTGAAATATTGATCAGTTCAAGCAAATGCCCTAATAGAACCACCAGGAGATAACATTTTCCTTCTCTATAGCAAGATTCTTCATTTCTCCAGCTCCCACTTTTTTTCCCCTTTTTTTCTTCCCTCCCATAAAATGTGTTTGCTTTTTTTTTCTCTTGTTCTTGCTCCATCTTTCACATTTGTTTCTTTTCCTTCTCTTCTCTTTTTCTCCTTGCCATTTCTTCTCTCCTTTGTGCATCAGGGCTTTGCTTGCTTCCTTGCCCTTTGTTCTGGCCGTCTCTTTCATTTGGTTACATGAAATTCCTTTTGGCAAAATCTCTCCTTTAGATACATCAGGGGCCTTGCATGAAATGCCTGGAAAATTGATTCCATGTACTTTTTAGGAAATCTTGCTCACAGCTGCATTTTTCCATTAGAGATGGTTTCAAAGGCTACATAAAAACATACACACACACATAGTCACACACACTCACACACAGCCAAATGAGGCAAAGTTTAAGTGAGAAAACATGTGTGCAGCATTAGGCCAAGTGACACGAACAGGGTTACATTTTAAGAGAAGCAGAGAAGTTCTGTAAATGCTTTTCAAATAGAACATGAACATTTTTGAACTCTAAAAGTAAAAATCAGGTTGCCAACATAAAATTTGCTAAAATAAAATTCACATTTGGTTTGAAGGAAAATTATAGCTCAACTTCTTAAGTGACTGGTAAACAGGAACCACATATGTAAAAAATAACTTGCTATGTACCTGATAACAACAAAAGGAGGTGGGAGATAGAGTGAGAGCAAGGGAGCGAGAGACAAAGAGAGAGAAAGAGAGAGAGAGAGAGAGAGAGAGATTGAACTAAAAACATTCCATCTATTTATTACCATTCTTATTGAACATTTGCTCAGAATTTTTTTGATCTCATAGTCTACTAAAAACCCTACTGTTTATCAAATTTCCACTGATTTTATTCATTAATTTATGACATCTTCTATAACTAACATATTTTCTCTTTCTACATTTTGAACAATGGTCTTTTTCTACTGATTTTTAAAAATACGGCAAACATGCAAACATAATACAAAATTAATAGCAGTAAATGGTTAAAGATTATTTAATTTTTAACAAATTTCATAGTACACAAATTACCCTGAAATCTCTATGAGCCTTTGGTGTAGGTCATGGAACTCTCATATTGAAGTAGCAAACTTTTCCCTCTGCATCTGCTTTATGTACTTGAGAAGAAATAATAAAATAATAGCTTATGTTTCTTTAGAACCTCCCAAGCTTCAGAAGACCTTTCATATATATTCTTATTTGATAGAATCATTGTATATTTTTCAGGGAAATAAAAGGAATTGTTCTGCTGTTTACATAGCTCAGAAAGGAAAAAGGAGAATCCCTAATATGAAAAACCACAGGATTTGGTAGTTGCTATGATATTGAATGAATGGTCATTTTGGCTTTATGTTGATAAATGACTCTGGGCTTTAAAAATCAGTTGAGAAGGAATTTATATGACACAGTAACTTCATTTCTAAGGACCTCTGTTAATCACAGAAAAATACTCTCATGAGGAAGAAACAGGGAAAGATATGAAAAATATAATTTATATCTTCATGATCACTTTACTTTTCTACTAGTCTAGTAAGATCAAATATGAAATATGACCTTGTTTAGAGAATGCTCCTCCCACCCCACCACCTCTGAGCTAATCACTTTGAGTTGAAAGAACGAGTTAAAAGTATAAAGGAGATGCCTTCCCTTCAGTAAACTTGTGAACTCTCCAAAATCTAACGGTCAAAATCTTCTTTCCAATTCTGTTCTGAAATGGCTGAGGTGCTGGAGCAGTTTGGAAAAGTTCCAAGTTGCAAAAAATGTAGAAGTTATTTATAGCGTGGCTCTAAAATTCATTGTCCAAGCCACATTACTGCTGAGAGTGAAGGGGCTACTGAGTGATAGAACAGGAAATGAAACCCCTATCTCTCACCACATACAAAAATCAAATCAAAATGGATTAAAGACTTAAATGTAAGACCTGAAACTATGAAACTGCTAGAAGAAAACATTGGGGAAATGCATCAGGACATTGATCTTGGCAAAGATTTCTTGAGTGAGACCCCAAATGCACAGGCAAAAATTGACAAATGGAATTACATCAAGCTAAAAAGCTTCTGCACAGCAAACAATCAATGAAGTGAAGAGATAACCTACAGAATGGGGGAAAGTATTTGCAAACTATTCATCCAAGGGATTAATGATTAAAATATATAAGGAACTTGTGTATATATATATATATATATATATATACATATATATGGAACTTAATAGAATAAAACAAGTAATCTGATATAAAAATGGACAAAAGGTCTGAGTAGACATTATTCAAAAGAAGATATACACATGGCCAACATGTACATGAGAAAATGCTCAACATCACTAATCATCAGGGAAATGCAAGTCAAAACCACTTTTCCTGGACTTTTTCCTGAAGCCACAACTACTCAGGTCTCAGAGGGGAGGGCAAGCGATCCAGCACAAGTTTGCTGTCTGGTGCAATGTCCTCATGGGGTCTCCAAATCACTGCCAATGCTTATCAGTTTCATGTGGGTAGAGGAGCTCTTCCATGGCTTGGATCACAGCAGCCAATGGCAGGAATGAAGACCACCAAAGCTCTTCACCCACCTTTCCCCGCAATACCAAGCATCTCTGAGCTCCTAGCCAATGTCAGTCAAATTGGCCACTTGTCTCCTTCTCCTGTGCATCAGGTGTTTTTTGTGAGTTCTCCATTGGACTCTGGTGTTCTTTCCTAGATGTTCTAGTCAAGGAATGATTATCTGTTCATAATTATGGTTCTTCTTTTGGAGAAGGCTGGTGTCCAAAGTCTCTAGTCAGCCATATTGAACTGAATCCATTTTTAAATGCTTTTTCTGAATTTATTTTTACTTGTGTTGATGTTTCTTTTTTTTTAGATCAGAATTTTTTTCTCAAATATTAGGTGATCTTTAGCCATCCATTCATTCTTAACAATAACATTATGCAAAGCTAATTGGGAAATACGTCTACATGAATATAGCTCATTACATGGTAGGTTTTACTACAGGTTGATTGGGTAATTAGCTTAAGTTTTTGTTATAGAACCCAAGATAAGGGCCGGGTGCGGTGGCTCACGCCTGTAATCCTAGCACTCTGGAAGGCAGAGGCAGGTGGATAGCTCAAGGTCAGGAGTTCAAGACCAGCCTGAGCAAGAGCGAGACCCCGTCTCTACTATAAAAATAGAAAGAAATTAATTGGACAACTAAAAAAGATATATGTAAAAAATTAGCCAGGCATGGTGGCACATGCCTGTAGTCCCAGCTACTTGGGAGGCTGAGGCAGAAGGATTGCTTGAGCCCAGGAGTTTGAGGTTGCTGTGAGCTAGGCTGAAGCCACAGCACTCTACAGCCCGGGCAACAGAGTGAGACTCTGTCTCAAAAAAAAAAAAA
>CAUYRT010012340.1:0-47035 GCA_963574885.1 Lepilemur ruficaudatus | reverse complement strand
AGGCAATCCTCCTGCCTCAGCCTCCTGAGTAGCTGGGACTACAGGCATGCGCCCCCATGCCTGGCTAATTTTTTCTATATATTTTTAGTTGGCCAATTAATTTCTTTCTATTTTTAGTAGAGATGGAGTCTCGCTCTTGCTCAGGCTGGTCTCGAACTCCTGAGCTCAAACGATCCACCCGCCTCGGCCTCCCAGAGTGCTAGGATTACAGGCGTGAGCCACCACTCCTGGCCTATTTGGGGTATTTTTAAAGGACTTTTCCGAAGTGTCACCTCTGCAGCTAAACTCCTGACTTCTTGTGGAGTGGGGGATGGGCGAGCAGTGTACTCACTGGGACCCTGATATTCTGATCTCTGAGCATGTAAGCTCCAGCTGTGACTCGGAGCCCAGTGACAGGAACTGTGTTCCATGTACCAAGGCCAGACTCGGGCTCCTGCAGATGCCTCACAGTGCCCTCTGGAAGAGAGGGAAGGTGACCGTGCGGCGCTCACTGCTGGGATCCTGCCCATGGGAACAGACAGGCAGGACGACAGCGCCTGCAGATTGGGGTGGTGGCTGTGAGGTGATTCTCCGGGTGAGAGATGGAGATCTGGAGGAAGGGCCTGGTGGGAGGGGAGCCCTGTAGTTATGGGGACACTGGAACCTTCCCATGGGGTGTAACTGGAGCCCTCTGGCCTAGGGCACATAGGGAATGTTCGGTCCTGACCCCTGGCTTGTCCCTCCACCTCCCAGGGCCCCTCCCTGGCCCCTTTACATAAGGCCCAGGTGGGCTGGGCCGCAGGTCGGACCCATGGCCATGGCCTTCACAGATCTGCTGGACGCCCTGGGTGGCGTGGGCCGCTTCCAGCTCATCTACACGGCCCTGCTGCTGCTGCCCTGCAGCTTGCTGGCCTGCCACAACTTCCTGCAGAACTTCACAGCCGCCGTGCCCCCCCACCACTGCCGGGGCCCCGCCAACCGCACCGAGGTCACCATCAATAACTCGGAGGCCTGGCTGAGGGCCATCGTACCCCTGGACCAGCTCGGGGCCCCGGAGCCATGCCAGCGCTTCACGGAGCCTCAGTGGGCCCTCCTGAATCCCAACACCTCTGTGCACGGGGCAGCCACAGAGAGCTGCAAGGACGGCTGGGTCTACGACCGCAGCATTTTCCCATCCACCATCGTGATGGAGGTCAGAGGGGGCCACGTGGCATGGGGGGCTGCTGCCAAGGCTGAGGCTGAAGTGTCCCTTTCTCCCTTGCAGTGGGATCTGGTCTGTGAGGCCCGCACTCTCCGTGACCTGGCCCAGTCCCTCTACATGGCTGGGGTGCTGGCAGGGGCCATCGTGTTTGGCAGCCTGGCAGACAGGTGAGCCTTGGGATGAGGGTCCCAGCCACCCGCCGTGGGCCAGAAAGCCCCAGGCCTCTGCATTAAGTTTTCCTTATTCAAGTTTACTTGTGTATCTTTAAGGAGGTGGTACATAAAACACAATTCACAGAGTTCAAAATTCCAAAAAGTGCAAAGGAGCCCGCAGGGAAGCATCCCTGTCCCACCTCTGCCCGCCCCCCCCGCAGTACTTCCCAGCGGGCAGCTGGTTTCTACGTCTCTTACCAGAGAGGTTTTAGGATTTTACGCACAGTCAAGCAAGCGGTGCACATGCCGTGTTCACACACATTTATACAAATGCCAGCACGCTCCACACGTGGTCCTGCACCTGGCTTTTTCTTCACGTTGAAGGCCTCTCCTATTCCTTTGGAAAGAGCTTTTCTGTCCTTCCTAACGTCCACACTGCATCCCGCTGTGTGAATGAGCCAGAACTAACCCTAACTGAAAGCCACTGACGACAGCAACACCAGGCGGCACGGCTCTGTGCCTCTTCCCCTTCCTTCCCTGCTTTGTCTCCCCTTCTCTCTCCCTCCCTCCTCTTCTCTCTCCTCTGCCCCTCCTCTCTCAATTCAGGTTTTGGGATACCCTCCTGGATTCCAGACTCCATACCCTGGAGTGCAGATGGCTCCTGGTCTGCACACCTCTGGCCCTTCACAGGTGGCTCTGTCATGACCCTCATCACACTGTGTCCTGACACGTGCTGGTCTGTCTACATGTGAGCTTGTAACTTATCCAGAGTATTTTGTGTGTCACCAGTCCTCAGCTCAGGCCTGTGCCTTAGAAGTGGTCAGTGAACATTGATGTAACAATGAATGAATGAGTGAATGAATGAATGCATGAACAAATGACTGAATGAATGAGTGTGTCATGGAGTGTGTGGAGAAGAAATGCTGTCCCCCTTCTTGGCCTGCTGCCCTCCTGGCCACGCTGGGGCCGTGCGCTCTGGCCCTAGACCCTCATTTGCAAACGGAGCAGTGCCCAGGCCGGAATGGGATAACCCTGCCGCCCTGGCCTCGGATTCCGCCGGGCACGGGCACCCCACGCCCCACGCCAGCCTCCCCGGTGAGGCCAGTCTACATGAAGACCTGACCCCTGGTCCTGCTCCCACAGCCTGGGACTGGCCAAGGGCTCGCCCCCTGTGAGTTCTGGTTTGAGGTACCAGCCACACCCCCTCTGGGTCTTTGCAGGAATCCTTGCTCCTTTCCAGCCCTGGAATAAATCTCTTTAGCTCCAATTTCTTCTACGTCATGACATTCCTCCTCCGGCCAACCTGTGCCACTGGTGCCTGGGTTGCAGCAGCTTTGAGTTTCTGTTTTGGAGGGGTGGCTTTTGCAGGGCACCCCAGCTTCCCCTTGTCTGTCAGGCGCAGGCTACTGCGTTGCCCCCGGGGGAATGCTGCTGCCACCTCCTGAACCCTAACGCCTGTGCCTGTCCTCTGGGCTCAGGTTGGGCCGCAAGGGCCCCCTGGTCTGGTCATACCTGCAGCTGGTGGTTTCGGGGGCCGCCACGGCATACTTTGGCTCCTTCAGTGCCTACTGCGCCTCCCGGTTCCTGATGGGCATGACCTTCTCCGGCATCATCCTCAACTCCCTCTCTCTGGGTGAGTCCAGCCGCCAAGAGGCCGGGAAGGGCTGGGGCTGGGGAAGGAAGGGAAGTGGCAGCCCCGTCATCGGACATCTTTCTCATTTCACTTTGTTAGGATTCTCACCAGCAACCTCAGCTCAAACCCTTCCACCAGAGTTCTGGGCTTGGGAATGCTGGGATCGTGGCCCTGTGGCAGAGGGCAGGGACCCTGGGCAGCCTTTACCCTGGCTTGGGTTTCAGTTCACTTATCTGTAGACTGAGAGGGTTAGGTTTGTTTCCTTTGTGAGTTAGCCGACAATAACCACTTAGTAAGCACCCATTGCGTGCCAGGCTTAGTGTGGGGCCACAGAGGGCACTGGGACACAGAGAGGAGCGAGCCACAAGCATCCCTGAAATGGTGTGGCTCTAAGAAAGGTGGGGTTCACCCAGGCTGCAAAGGCCAGAGAGTCCTTAGCTCCGTGGTGGAGACCCAGCTCCTAGATGCCAGCTGGGAGCCACACTGCAGTCCCCGCCCCACCCAGTGACAAGGGACAGGGTCAGTCTTCACTTCAGGCTTGTTCTGGGTAGCTCCTGGGAGGTCCTGGCAGACAGCATTGCAGGGCAATAGGAGGCCCACCCTGGACACAGCCACCTGCCTGCACTTCACATTAACTCCTTAGCTTGCTCCTGGGGACACCACCAGACTCCAAAACTGCTACCACCCTCCGCTGTCCAAAAATAGAATGGGTCTTTTATTTCAGAGCTGAGGGAGAAATCCGGGGCTGGAGAACCAGGACACACCTGATTGTCCCTCCCTCTCCTGGCACTTAGTGGGCTCTCAGCAAATTGTAGTCTGCTCACCTCATTCTGCAGGGCAGGCATCCAGCCACGGCTTGAAACAGGCATCGCAGGTTTATCTCATGCTCGAAAGGTCCCTAACACCCCCCCAACACACACACACCCCAGAGATTGCTCAACCTCTTAACATCTCCAAAGGCCGGGTGCTCTGTCTCAGGACAGCTCAGCCTATAAGGACATCTTTGTAGAGACTCAGTTGGGTGCCCTGTCCCACATCTTGATTCTTTCACTTAACAATGCTGCCATTCGGTCCACTGTTGATGGAGGGCCTCCTAAGTGCCTGGCAAGGTTCTAGGTGCCAAGACGCAGCAATGAACAAGTACTCCTTGGAGGCCATGTTCTAGCAAGGGAAGGTGGAAGGTAAACACCACAAATAAGTGGGTCACATAGTATGTCACATGGTGATAAGTGCCACAGAGGGAACTGAAGCCCGGGGTGGAGGAGAGCGGTCTGCAGTTTCAATTGCATAGTCAGGGAAAGACCTCACTGAAAAGGTGTCATTTTGAGCAAAATTTGAAGGAGTTGAGAGAATGAGCCCTGCAGATATCTGGCGTAGAACATTCTAGGCAGAGGAAACTACCTGCAAAGTCCTGCTTGGGGAGATCCCTGTGGCTGGTGCCAAGTGAGGAGTAGGTGGGTGGGGGCAGATCCTGAGGGACCCTGTGGCCATTTGAGGACTTTGGCTTTGACTCTGAATGAGACAAGAGCCACCAGAGGATTCTGAGCTGAGGAGAGGTGAACTGATTCAGGATTTGAGATGTGACAAGATCCTCTGCCTGTCATATGGCAGCAGAACAGGAGCGGGGAGGCCAGTTAAGAGGCTCCTGCTGTCATCCTGACAGAGGTCAGGCTGAACAGGGCCAGGGCGGTGGCAGCCGAGCAGGCGGGAGTAGCTCAGACTCTGGCTAAATTCTGAAGGCAGAAACAACAGGATTTGCAGATGGGTTGGACACATGAGCTCATTGCTCGTTGGAGAGAAGCCTCATTAATTTGTTGTGGCTGCCTCGTAAGGGTGTGGCAAACAGTCCCCTGTGGATGGACATTTAGGTTGTTCCAAGTTTTGCTTTTTACAAAAATTCAGGGTTTTTTTTTCTTTTTTGGTCTTTGCATCATTTTGAGCACTTTTCTCCGTATTCCTCAGGCTTGTTGGTGGCTTTCCCATTGATTTTCGAGAACTCATAATATTAGGGAAATTAGCCCTTTATCTGTTATTTGAGTTACAAATATTTTTTGCGTGGTTTTTTTTTTTTGCCGACATTATGACTTTGCTTATGATGTTTTGTTTTATTTTGTTCCAATGCAGACTTTTTTATTTTTATGAATTTAAAGTTGTTAACCTTCCCTTTTATTGCTTCTGGGTTTTGTGACATTCTTGGAAAAGCCTTTCCCCAATTTAAGACTATAAAATAATCTACCATGATTTCTTCTAACATTTTTGTGTCATTATTGTCTACATTTAGTTCTTCCATGCACCTAGACTTTACCTGGGTATGAGGAGTGAGGGGGGGACACCTTTGCCTGTGTCTCAGAGGGTCTCCAGAATGAGACTCAGAATGAGTTTAAGTCTCCAGAGTCAGGATAAAGAGGGTGGGGCAGATCGAACTGCCACGTGGGTGGCAGAATCCCACTGCACATGCTGTCATTTTCTCTGCAGTTGTGGAGTGGATGCCCACCCGGGGCCGGACCGTGGCGGGGGTCTTGCTGGGGTACTCCTTCACCATGGGCCAGCTCATCCTGGCGGGGGTGGCATACCTGATCCGCCCCTGGCGGTGGCTGCAGTTTGCTGTCTCTGCTCCTTTCCTGGTCTTCTTCCTCTATTCTTGGTATGTGCTGAGCAGAGTGGGGGGAGGGTGCTTCTGTGTGGCTGAGCCCTCACCTGGCCCTATGAAGGGTTGGGGTGTGCGGTGACTGGGACTTGCTGGACTTGCTGGGGACACAAAGGATGGCAGGTCTCACAGGTGTTCATGAATGCCTCTGGGAAGCTCCAGTAAAATCCCCTACATTAGTGTGGAGCTCCGGAACATACCAAGTGCTTTTGCCTTCATCAGCTCACAACCCCATGGCACTTTTAAGAGGGGAACTGAGACACAGACCAGAGAGGGTCCATAGCTTATTCAAGGCCACACAGCTGGGGTCAGAACCAGATTCAAAACTGGGTCTGTTGAAGTCCTTAGTCATCTGTAGTCTCTAAGTAGCCTTCAGTGAGTCTCTGAATGATGTGCTGCAAACTAAGGGAAGCTGGCATGTCCCCCAGTCTTCCTGATTCTGCAGACAGGAGGACAATTCACCTTTTTCAGGGGCTAGCAGAAGGTGGACGAAGCTGTACTTGAGTTTGGGGAACAGAATGAGCTCCACCCCACCTGGCTCCTTCTTCTTCCTTCTCTTGGTCCCAGGTGGCTGCCAGAGTCATCCCGCTGGCTCCTCCTTCACGGCAAGTCCCAGTTAGCTATGCGGAACCTGCAGAAGGTGGCTGCAGTGAACGGGAGGAAGGAGGAAGGGGACAGGCTGACCAAGGAGGTAAGCACTGGTGGAAGGAAGGGTAGGGACAGGCTTCAGTCTTGAGGCAGCCTCCAGTTACACTAGGATTTAGCAGGGCCCCAGGATTCACCTGCCTTCCAGGTGTGGAGGTTGGGAATAAGCAGGATGTGAAGAGTTCGGGTGTGAGAAGGATGTTGTTTGAACATGGAATGACTGTGTGATCTGGGACGAATAATTTAACTGCTTTGTTCATCAGTCCATCCATCCGTGCAATGAGGAAATAACCCTATTAATGACGACATCCAGTTGAAATTTTAATGAAATATCAAGATAAAAATTATTAAAATAGTGATCATAAACTAAAATTGGAGAATCAACAACAAATGTACCATTTATTATAAATTCCATTTATTATAAGATGGTTACCATTTATTATCAATGAGTACCATTCACTGAGCCCCATGCCAAGCCCTATGCTAAGAGCATTACATACATAATCTCATTTAATGCCTCGTTTTGCCAGTGAGGAAACTGAAGCGTGGGCGGGCCAGGTAACTTGCCTGAGAACACACAGTGGGCAGTGGGAGAGTCACTTGCAACCATAGCTCTTATCTGTCTCCAAGTCTATATGGAGGTAGCGGGGGGGTGTGCTCTAGAGCCACAGAACCCCAAGAGTGTTGGGGCTTGTGATGGAGCCTCTGCTTCATCTCAAAGCCCTGGGAACAGCTGGGTGAGGGCTGTGAGTCCCGGGACGGAAAGGACACTAGGCCATCTTGCCAGAGACCTCAACCCCGGCTCCTGCTGCAGGGACGTAGGGTCCCAGATCCCTCACTTCCCCTGAACAGACTTTCCTCACCCAGGTGGTGAGCTCCTACATCCAGAGCGAGTTTGCAAGTGTCCACACCTCCAACTCCATCCTGGACCTCTTCCGAACCCCAGCCGTCCGCAGGGTCACGTGCTGTCTCATGGTGGTCTGGTAGGTCTTTAACCTGAGGCCAGGGCATGATCTCTGCCCCCACTGACAAACTCTGTTCTGAAATACTCTTAATGTAATGAGCAGGGGAGCCTTGTGAATCCAGTTGCGTTCCACACCCTCGGCCTCTGCTGGGTGCTGAGATGTGGCGACAGATGAGCCACGGTGCTGACCTAGCAACCCCACATCTGAGCGGTGGGTCTCACCTGGGGTGTGTATGGGGGGTCATATTGGAATCAGCTAGGCAGCTCTTTCAGATGCACCTTGTCCCATCCTGATATGCCTTTGGGGCTCTCAGGGGATTCCAGGAAGTGTCCCACTCTGGAAAAACACACCTGAATTGAGAAGGGGACAGACAGGGAAACAATAATTTCCACGGATCATTACAAGTGTCCCAACAGCAGTTCTCCTGGCTGGGGCTGCTGAGGGCTTCATGCAGGAAGTGGCATTTAGGTGGGTTTTAAATGATGGTTAACTGAGTTTGCAAGGTGCGGAGGAAGGAATCCCTCACAGGTTCATGGGCATGAAGTCGTGGAAAGGGTAAAAGTACACAGGCAACCCACAGGCAATAGCGCCTCCAGCTGGAAGCTGGCCAGTCCTAGGGGGAGGAGCCGATACAAAACGTCTGCCTTAATTTCATTCCTCTGAATTTCCGGGACATTTAAGTAATTGGGGTTGATATTTATTCGGGGAATGTGGGCCGTGGATTATTATCTGTTCTCTGGGGCAGACCCACACACCCCTTTAGTAGTCACCAGCTGGGCTCTGAGAGCAGACTACCCATGTGACCTGAACAAGTCGACCAGCCTGCTGGTGCCTCAGTTTCCTCCTTCTGTAAGGTCCTTGTGAGGATTACCGGACATGTAAAGCACTGAAACCGCACATTGACCCTGGGAAGCTCTCGGACAAAGAGTCTTTGTTGTCCGGCTTGGATCTGGGGCTGTGTCCCCTGCGCGCCGGGAACGTGGGGCTGCCCCACGCGGGAGGCTGGGAGGCTCGGCCCGACGGTGTTGCCTGGGCAGTTCTGGCTCCCGAGAACTGGGAAGCGCCTGCGAATCCAAGTCCGAGGAAGGGACATGTTACCTCATTGCCCGGGGCTTGCCCTTCGCGCCCGCCACCGCTTCACCTTCCTCTTCCCGCTAGGAAGAAACAGATCATGCGTTCCAAAGTCCAGAGTTGAAAGTCCTCTCTTGGACCCCACTGGAAAGACTAAGCAAAGACGCATTTTTGTTAGCAAGGAAGTGACCCGGCAGCTATACGGGACTCTGTCGGCAGGTGGGGCGATTCGCCCGCGCGAGGGGGTCCCTGGGGATCCGGTCCCCAGCGGGGCTCTCCGACCCGACCCGACCCGCCTGCATCTGCGCTGGGCACCGGGGGCTCGCGCCTGGGACCCGGCGAGCTGCCCTCCTCGCCCCTTCCTCACCTGTGTGTCTGGGCCTGTGGGGCGAGGATCCCTGGAGTATTAAAAAGCGGGCGGGGGAGGGGAAGGGGGGAGGAAGGGAGAGGAGGGAGAGGAAGAGTAGGTGTTAGGAACAGGCAGACTTCCACAAGCTTCCACCAAACCCTACAAGCTTCCATTAACTTGGATTTTTTTTTCTTTACCAGCTTTTTTTCTAAATTACAAAAGTGATGCATACTCAGTTAAAAAAATTTTTTTGCCCCCAAACAATCCAGAAACATAGGCAGTATAGAGTGTTGGTTAAGAAGCATGACTCTGGAATCCACTGCTTGGGTTTGAATCTCAGCTCTGCTACTTACTGGCTGTATGATCCTGGGCAAGTTACTTAATTTCTCTGTGCCTCAGTTTCCCCATCTGTAACATGAGTATCACAATAGCATCTACCGTATAGAGTTGTGAGGATTAGAAGAGTTACGTCTGCAAAGCAGGTAGATCAGTACCAGAATGTGAGATGCTTCCTGTTATCAGGTATAAGATGGAAGTGAATGTTCCTCCCGTCCTACTCCTCCTCCTTTCTCCCAACAGCAAACTGTCAAGCGTGAGTTCGTATCCTTCCAGATCTTTGTACATACAACCCCCCCACACACATATTTCTCCAAACATGGGATAATATTCTACATATTCTGCAACTTGGTTTTTATAACTTAATCATATCTGCACATAGCTTTGCAACTACTTACCTGTTCCTGGCATGTGGGAGTTTGATGAGTGCATGAATGAATGAATTTTAGAATATCATAAGCCACAGAATTATAAGACTAAAAGGAATCTTAGAGAACATGTGGTCCATTCTCCCTGCCAATGCCAATCTTGCCTCAATAGCGTTCCTGGCTGGTCGTGGTCCAGTCTCTCTGGGAAGACTCAGGTTCCAGGGGCTCACTCCTTATAAGGCTGCCCTTATGTTTCCCCCTAGTTGAGCAAACATGTTATTAAGCAAATGATCTGAATGTAAACCAAGTTTTTTTTTTTGGTTTTTTTTTTTTTGAGAGAGAGACTCACTCTGTCGCCTGGCCTAGAGTGCCGTGCCATCAGTCTAGCTCACAGCAACCTCAAACTCCTGGGCTCAGCGATCCTCCTGCCTCAGCCTCCCGGATAGTTGTGGGTACAGGCATATGCCACCATGCCTGGCTAATTTCATATATATATATATATATATATATTTTAGTTGTCCAGCTAATTTCTTTCTATTTTTTTAGTAGAGACGGGGTCTCACTCTTGCTCAGGCTGGTCTCAACTCCTGAGCTCAAACGATCCTCCCGCCTCAGCCTCCCAGAGTGCTAGGATTACAGGTGTGAGCCACCATGCCTGGCCAACCAGGTGGTTTTGGACTGAGTGTCCCTCAACCTTCTCAATGGTCACTTTATTTTTTGTATAATATTTTACTCTTGGCCAGGCACGGTGGCTCACGCCTGTAATCCTAGCACTCCGGGAGGCTGAGGCAGGAGGATGGCTCAAGGTCAGGAGTTCGAGACCAGACTGAGCAAGAGTGAGACCCCATCTGTGCTAAAAATAGAAAGAAATTAGCTGGACAACTAAAAATACATAGAAAAAATTAACCAGCATGGTGGCACATCCCTGTAGTACCAGGTACTCAGGAGGCTGAGGCAGAAGGATTGCTTAAGCCCAGCAATTTGAGGTTGCTGTGAGCTAGGCTGACGCCATGGCACTCTACCCGGGCAACAGAGTGAGACTCTGTCTCCAAAAATAAAATAAAATAAAAATATATTTTAGTCATATATTGCTATATAACAAATTACCATAACTTAGCAGCTTAAAATCACATCCATTTATGGACTTCCAATTCTGCAAGTCAGAATTCCAGGCAATAACATGGCTAGGTTCTCTGCTCAGGGTCTTACAAGGCTAAAACTAAGGTATTGGTCAGGCTGCACTGGCTCAGGAAGACTTCACATCCAAGTTCATTTAGACTGTTTGTTGGATTCAAGTCCTTGCAGCTGTAGGATTGACATCCCCATTACCTTGCTGGCTGTTAGCCAAGGGACCCATCAGCTCCAAAAGGCCACCTCCATTCCTGGCCACGTGGCACCCTCCATCTCAATGGAGCATCTCCCTCACATCAAATCTCTCTCAGCTTTGAATCTCTGACTGCCTGTCTTTGACCTCTAGATCCAAATTTAAAGGACTTGTGTGATTAGATCAGGCCCTCCCAGAAAAATATCTCTATTTAAACTCAAGTGATTTATCACCTTAATTATATCTGCAAAATCCTTTCCTAACACCTAGATTAGTGTTTGAATAACTGGGAGGTTTGTGTATGCCCGGGGCTGGGAATCTGGGGGACTATCTTAGAATTCTGCCTGTCACATATACTTTTTATTGAAGTATAACATACATATAGACATGCACAACGTTCAGCTTGACAGATTTTCACAAACTGTACACACCCATAATCAACACCCAGATCAAGGAACAGAATGTGATCAGCCCAAGATGCCCCCTTGTGTCCTCTTCCCGTCATTACCCTCCCCCAGAGTGAAACAAGAGTCTCACTCTGTCGCCCGGGCTAGAGTGCAGTGGTGTCAGCTTAGCTCACAGCAACCTCAAACTCCTGGGCTCAAGCAATCCTCCTGCCTCAGCCTCCCGAATAGCTGGGACTACAGGCATGCACCACCAATTTGTTCTTTCTTCTTTTATAGCATTCCATTGTATGAATATACTACTTGTTGTAGACAGAATAATGGGCTCCCAAGATGTCCTAATGTATCTTTGTAACTTTTCTGTGAATATGTTTATTCCAAAATTTAAAAATTTATTTTAAAAAATGGAAGCTATGCATGAAATAGGATATTTGCAGAAACTAGCATCCAACTGTATGCAGAAAATATATCTACATATATAGATAGCTACAAATATATATAACTACAAATCAATAAGTAGTGTTTATCCCCATCCTAATCCCTGGAACCTAGGAATATGTTATTTTCCATGGCAAAAGGGATTTTGCAGATGTGAACAAATTAAGGATCTTGAGATGGGAGATTATACTGGATTATCTGGGTGGGTCCAATGTAATCACAAGGGTCCTCATAAGTGGAAGAAGGAGATCAGAATCAGAGAACTTTGAAGATGCTAAGCTGCTGGCTTTGCAGACAGAGGGAGGGTCCAAAAGCCAAGGAATGTAGGCAGCCTCTAAAAGCTCAAAAAGGAAAGAAACAGATTCACCACTAGAGTTCTCAGAAGGAACACAACAACCCCGCCAACACTTTGACATTAGCTTAGGAAGACCCATCGCAAACTTCTGACTTTCAGAAGTGTAAGACAATACATTTGTGTTGTTTTAAGTCATTATGTTTGTAATCTGTCACAGCAGCAATAGGAAATTAATATAGAAACTTTACCCATTTTATTGTAGATGGACATTTGGGTTTTTCCCAGTTTGGGCTGTTACAGATAGGACTGCTATAAAAATTCTTGCACATTTCTCTTGGTGAAAACACACACATTCCTGTCAGATACATACCTAGGATTGGAATTGCTGGATCATAAGGTACGGGCATAGTTCTCTGTAACAGATAGAAGCAAACAGTTTTCCAAAGTGGTTGTACCAATTTACACTCCCATCAGCAGCATTTAAAAGTTCAGGACCAGGCTCGGTGGCTCACGCCTGTAATCCTAGCACTCTGGGAGGCCAAGGCGGGTGGATCGTTTGAACTCAGGAGTTCGAGACCAGCCTGACCAAAAGCAAGACCCCGTCTCTACTAAAAATAGAAAAGAAAATTAGCTAGACAACTAAAAAATATATAAAGAATTAGCCGGGCATGGTGATGCATGACTGTAATCCCAGCTACTCGGGAGGCTGAGGAAGGAGGATCGCTTGAGCTCAGGAGTTTGAGGTTGCTGTGAGCTAGGCTGACACCATGGCACTCTAGGCCAGGCGACAGAGTGAGAACTCTGTTTTAGAAAACAAAAAAGAAGAGTTCAAGTTGTTCTACATCCTCAAAAATGCTTGGTATTGTCTGTTACTTTAATGTTAGCCATTATGATGAGTGTGTAGTCATACTGTATTGTGATTTTAATTTCTATTTCTCTGATGTCTGATTGTGAGAATATTTCCATAAACTTACTGGCATTTTGGATATCTTCTTTTGTGAAATGCTTATCTAAGACTTCTGCCAATTTTTCTACTGGGTTAACTTTTTACTCATTGCCATGTAGGAGTATATATATTTTCTCTGGATGCAGGTTTTTTCCTGGATATTGCTTTTTGCAAATATCTTCTTCTATTGTTCAGCTTACCTTTTTTCATCACATTTTTATTTTGGAATACATTTATATTCATAGAAAAGTTGCAAAGATAGTACAGAGAGTTCCCATATACCCTTCATCCAGTTTCCCCTCACACTGTCATCTTAAATTATCATGGTACATTCGTCAGAAGTAAGAATTTAACATTGGTGTTTTACTATGAATTAAACTAGAGACTTTATTTGGATTTTACCAGTTTGGATACCACATTACATTTAGTCATTATGTCTCCATCTCCTTTGATCTGTGGCAATTTCTTAGTCTTTCCTTATTTCATGACTTTGACAGTTTTGAGGAGTATTGGCTAGGAGTTTTGTAGAATATCCCTCAATTTGGGTTTGTCTGATGATTTTTTCATGATTAGACTGGGGTTCCAGATTTGGGGGACGAGCACCATGGGAGTGATGTGCCCTTCCCATCTCGTCATATCAGAGCATACGTGATACCAACATGGCTTAGAACTTGTGACGTAACTTGATCACTTGATTAAGGTAGCATCTTCCAGGTTTTTCCACTGTGAAGTTAATCATGTTCTCTTGTTTGTATAGTGGTGAGTTAAAAAAAAGAAAGAAAGAAACCATAATGTTCTATTCTAATACATTCTATTATTTGAAAGTGAGTCTAGTTCGTACTCAAGGAGAGGGGAATTAAATTCAACCTCCTGAAGAGGTGGACCATCTACATATATTGCCTGGATTCTTCTGTAAGAAAGATTTATTTCTGAAATAATTTATTTCTATAGACTCATGTATACTCATGTATTTGATACTTTGGGTTACAATTCAGTCACATTATTTCCTTTATGTAGTAAATACTACATTATTTACTTCATTTCCCTAGGTGTTCCAGCTGTGCCCATGGGGGGCTCTTGCCCACTGGCTTCCATGTCCTCTGACATACCTCCTCTGCTCCGTTTTTTTTTTTTTTTTTTTTAGGACTGCCTTAATTTTGGCGTTGAAATGGTATTGATAGGCAAAACCAAACACACTCCAGAGCCCACGGACTGGACTCAGGGGAGTGGGTGGTTGGAAAGAGATATGGAGGGAGAGGTCTGGGCTCCAAGGCCAAAGTCAGAGACTTAGGAGAGCAGGAAAGGGTGTTATGGAAAGTCAAGGGATTTTAACTCTCTGAGGAGAGACGTCCTTTGTTACCCATCCTTGTGTCTCCTCCTGAGTCCAGAGCAGTGAGCCTTGGGGTGAAATGGACCGTTCTGCCCCTCTCCCAGGTTTTCCAACTCCATGGCTTACTACGGCCTGGCCATGGACCTGCAGAAGTTTGGGCTCAGCGTATACGTGGTGCAGGCTCTGTTTGGGATCATTGACATCCCGGCCATGCTGGTGGCCACCGCCACCATGATTTATGTGGGCCGCCGGGCCACTGTGGCCTCCTTCCTCTTCCTGGCTGGGCTCATGGTGATCGCCAACATGTTTGTGCCAGAAGGTGAGCCATCCGCTTCTTCCCCACCCACACCAAGAGCTGGGAGACTCTGGGCTCTGGGGGGCAACAAATACCACAGGGGAACAAGGCTGAGGGGTGTTTTCTGGATCTGAGAAAAAAGTGGCTGTCGCTTAATAGAGGTTTTATTAAGCACTTAGTACCTAGTGTCAGTTAGCGGTGGAGGATCTACAAAGGACTAGAGTCTTTGTGCTCGCAGCACTTCCAGTCCTGTCAGGGAGGTGAGACCAAAGTATATAATTATGGCAGCTGGACAGCCAAAGTGGTGGCTTGTGTGTGGCCACCTGGAGTCTGAGCAGGCAGCATGTGCAAGCGCTGAGAAGCTAGAGTTTGAACCTCAGCCAGGCTGCCCTGCAGCAGTGGTTTGCAAACCTGGCTGAAGTGACCTTTACCTGGAGTCCTTTGAAAGCTCCCAGTGCTCAGGCGCTCCATGCCAGAGCGGTGGGACTCTCCAGGAGTGGGACCTGATCCTCACCTCGGTGTTTTAAAAGCTCACCAGTGATCCCAGCAAGAAGCCAGGGTTGACTGTCAGAGACCTAGAGCATGTGCTAAACCACGTGTGCAGGCATGAGCCCCGCTGTGCCACCAGGGCCTTAGGCAGGTTGTCTAACCTCTCTGTGCTTAGGGTCCTCACCTGTAAAATGGAGAAATGTTGTTATTGGTATTTTGACATATTTTGTTCCAATGTTTTTTCCTATTTATGCATTTGTTGACATAATTGTGATTATATTTTACATATGTATATATACATATAATAATGTAAATAGGATTATATATGTATAAGTGCATGTGTGTATATGTATAAAATATATTAATATATAATATATCCTTTTTTCATTATACATCATAACATAAACATATAATTATATGTTTTTTATAATTACAAATGTTTCATGGGTCTGACTTTTTGTTACTATATAATATTTCATCTGGGTTGGTGTTTCTCAACTCTGGCTGCACAATGGAACCTCCTAGGGACCTTTAAAAAATACCCAAACATAGGCTGGGCGCAGTGGCTCACGCCTGTAATCCTAGTACTCTGAGAGGCCAAGGCGGGAGGATTGCTCAAGGTCAGAAGTTCAAAACCAGCCAGAGCAAGAGCGAGACCCCATCTCTACTAAAAAATAGAAATTAATTGGCTAACTAAAAATGTATAGATAAAAATTAGCCAGGCATGGTGGTGCATGTCTGTAGTTTCAGCTACTTGGGAGGCTGAGGCAGAAAGATGGCTTGAACCCCGAAGTTTGAGGTTGCTGTGAGCTAGGCTGACGCCACGGCACTCTAGTCCGGGCGACAGAGTGAGACACTGTCTCAAAAAAAAAAAAACCAAAAAACCCAAACTTAAGCCCATCCCCAAGAGGCTTTGCTATAGTGGATATTGGGTAGGGACCAGGTATGGGTGTTTTATAAAACCTCCCTGCCTGATTCTAGGGTGCAGCCGAGGCTGCCACCAAGCAGAAGAGGTACCATGGTTTTCTTGACCATTGCCCTGATGTGGGACTCTTAAATTGGAGTTTGCCGTTTCCATACAACAGCAGGACAAGCATAGTAATACTGAGGGTAACAGCAAACATTGAATGAGCACTAAGAACTTTGTGCGTGTGATAACATGTCTGCCTCACGACAAGCCCGTGAAGCAGGTGCTCGTATTTTCCTCATTTTACAGGCGAGGACCAGGAAGCACAGAGAGGGTAAGCAACTGTTACCAAGGTCACCCAGCTGGGTCACAGCTGGGATTTGAACTGAGCCCTGGCTCCAAGCTTGTTCTGCCTCCCCAGCAGGACTTGGTGACAGATGCAAATAAGAGAGGAAAGAAGGAGAAGGTAGTTTGGGGGCTTCTGGATCTCAGTGGGAAGGTGAGGTGGTAGAAATCCTGACTGGCTCCCCTCCTCCGGGCTCTGAGAAGCAGGGTCCCCCCGTTGCCCAGGTGCACATGCACACACCTTATGGCTCTGCCTCTTCCCCACCCATCCCCTGCTGAATCTCTCCTCCTGCACCCCATTCCTCCCCCTCTTCCGCTCCCCCACAGCTCTGCCTCCCTCCCCCATCTAGACATGCAGACCCTGCGCACGGCCCAGGCGGCGCTGGGCAAAGGCTGTCTGGCCAGCTCCTTCATCTGTGTGTACCTGTTCACAGGAGAGCTGTACCCCACGGAAATCAGGTGGGCACGTGGGCAGGGCACTCCAGGCTGAGACCTGCTGGGCTTGCAGAAGCAGGACCCCTGGGTCCTTCCTACTCTGTCCTCCCACACCCAGGGCCAGCCCCACAATGCTGCCTTCGGGGGGGGGCGGGGTCCAGACCAGGCCCTGACCCGTGCACATGCCTCCCACAGGCAGATGGGGATGGGCTTCGCCTCGGTCAATGCCCGCCTTGGGGGCCTGGCAGCACCTCTGGTCACCACGCTCGGGGAGTTCAGCACTGTCCTGCCGCCTGTGAGCTTCGGGGCCACCTCCATCCTGGCCGGGCTGGCCGTCTGCTTCTTGACCGAGACACGCAACGTGCCCCTGGTGGACACCATAGCAGCAATGGAGAGGAGGTGAGGGGCCTCTGGCGCCGTGGGGGCGGCGGCCACACAGGCCACAGGTTCATGCAAAGCAGCCGAAAACAAACGGGGTGTTCCAGCTGCTGCCGGGTGTCAGGAACATCAGGACTGGACATGCCAGATTGGTGACGCCTCCCTGCCTCCACCTACACTGGCTTAGCTTTCAACAAGAACAAACCCAATCACAAATGTCAAAGAGAAAGAAGAGTGAACCGTAGAATAAACCAGGAAATACGGAATCGTGAGATGGAAGCGAAGCCTGGCAGGGAAGTGGGGAGAGGAGAGGGACGTGCAGTCTGAAGCAAAGACAGGCCCTGTGCTTGCCTGTAGGTTTTTGAATTTGGCTCTGAGCTTCCTCCAACAGAAAGGGAGACCCCACTCATGACTTCGCTCTTGTTGGACGGGAGAAAGAATGCCAGTTCCTTGGGGAAAGTGAAGCTTTTCTTAGCAATTAGCACTAGAAGAGAGTTCTCTAGTGGGTTTCCTTAGAGAGGTTACTGGCTGAGGTGACAGCAACGTCCAGGACAATGTTTCTAAAATAAAGGCAAGAAGGGATTTGGCCTGGCTGCTTCCTGTGGCATTTCTCAGCAACAGTGGGCGCAGGGAAGACCCTTAGTTTTGGGGAACAGTAACAGAGAAGGTAACAGGGCCCAAGTCTGTAGCCTTCCCTGACAGTCCCAAAGTCAGACCTGGCTATACCCAGAGGCCTGTGTGGGGGCTGTATTTGTGACCCTTACATAATCCCTCGTAAACATCCCATCTCTGACCTGAACCGTGGACGAGGGCGGGCTGCACAGAGATCAAGGATACATTCTTTGGCAAGTCTTGTCAATTCTGCCTCCAAAACAGACTTTGAAATCTGTCCATCTCTGTCCAACCCTGGGGCCATCGCCCTACTCCAAGCCACCATCATCTCCTCCCTGGACAGCTTCGAAAGCCTCCGGGATGTCCCTGTCCATTTTGTCTACATGACAACTAGTGTAGGCTCGTGGTGCAAACAGGACGATGGCACTGCCCCCTCAGAACCCATCAGTGGCTCCTTTTTGCACTGAGGATAAAATCTGGAATCTCACAAGGTGCTCGTGATTGGGCCCTTCACCCCTGGCAGCCTGGCTACCGCCTGGGCTGTTCCCTCTGTCTAGAATGTTCTGCCTGCTCCTTACCTGTTTGACTCACTTATCCCACAGATCCAGGTGCAGGTATCCCAGGTGCTGGGTAAGTATTTGTCAGGAACCCAATCCGGAACCTGGTTTGCAGGTTCTCTGAGATGTTCCTTGAAGAACCCGAGTACGTGAAAAAAAACACTCGGAGAAATGTCCTCCCCTGATGCTACAGAGAGAACAACTGAGTTGAGTCTGGCCTGGCCAGTTTTAAAATCAAGTTTTGCTCACCCTGGCTATGGAAGAATCCCAGTAATGCCAAATGAAATTCTAGCTTTAGGTAATGTGACTCTTCCAGGAGCAATTTGTTATAAAAGTTACTGTATGTTGTTAGTGGATATGAACCAATTAAATTTTGAAGACCATTTACTGAAAATAATTCTAATTTTTAGAGTAATTGATAACAAGTCGTTCTTTCTCACGACAATCTGCTGGTTGGGCCTGATCTGGCTGATCTGGCCACCTCAACATGTGGACACCTTCCTTGCTCTGCCCCATGTAATGGCTTTGGGACTGACTTGTTCAGGAAGAGAAGGGAAGAAAGGCTTTTCATATATTTCTGATGACACAGGTTGTCATTCTCATAAGCAGATGAAGTACAAGCCCCTGGCCTCCCCGTCCTCCAACTTCATACCCCCCTTGATTCCCTTTGTCCTCATAGATTTCCCGTTGGGATTGGAGCAAAGATAGACTAGCCAGGCCCGAGGCCTGTTTACATCTCGTGTAACCTTTGTACAAGACATTTAAGCCTGCGGTTTTATTAAAGAGGAAACAGGCATGGTGCTTATTTAGCAAGGAGAACAAACGAACAGGGCTTTCTTGAGGAAACAAAGCCCCGCCCTTGGGTAGACACCAGCAGGAGCACCAGATGGAGCCGTGCCGGAGGGAGATCAGTGACCACTGGCCAGCAAGGCTTTGCGGAGGCCAAGGATTTTACCTGGGGTTTGATTTAGGCCTTTTGAGATCTAATTCACTTATTCAGTTACTATTCACTGAGTTCTTACTATGTGCCAGACATAGTGCTAAGTGCGGGTGTAGAATGAATAAAACAGGTGTGATCTCTGCCCTCTTGGAGCTTACAGAGCAGGGGAGACACAGAGAAAAAATACACACAAATAAATCACACCAATTAATGTGGAGTTAAGAGACACCATGTAGGTGGTTGGGGATGCCTCTGGACTTGAGCCTAGACTTAAAAGAGGAGGAAGAGGGGTTAGCCAGGCAGAGAAGGAGAGAAATGTGTCCTTGGAGGAGGAAACAGTCTGTGAAGCCCCCTGAGGTCCCAGAGAGCTGGGACTTGCTGAGAGCCAGCTGGGCGTGAACTCCCAAGACGGGGCCAGAGAGTGGGCAGGGGCAGCCTTAGAGACCACGCTGGGAATTTCGGCTTTTATTTTAAGTCTATGGAGAAACCACCACACGACTTGGATGAAGGGATTGATGTGGTCAGATTTACATTTTTCAAAGTCTTTCCGTCTCATTATGAAATCTCAGCCTAAATGGGGTCTCAGCCTGGGGTCTAGCTGGGCATATGAGGCAGCTGCTCCAGAACAGCATTTCTCAACCTTTTTTCATTATCATCCTTCAAAAGCCTTTTTAGACCTTTTTTCCTAATCACACTCCTCTGCTTCAGTAGAATTTTAATACCAAAGATACACTATGTATCTGTTCATGTACTGTGGCTTTTCGGAAGGCCACAAACCATTGTAATATCCGAGATATTTTGCCCTCCAAGAAACAGTGTTTGTCCTGTTGGGGGCAACATCACTGCCATGGAGAACGCAGGCTCTAAAACTCCGCGTATGTGTTCCAGCGGCCACGGGACTCCCTGCAGTTAAGATTTTCAGAACTACCAAGAAGCTTGTGATCAGATGCGCATTTAGTACGTCCTTGTGTAGCTTCCTCATTAACCCAGCCAGGGTTCCTCTGGGCAGCTCTTGTCCAACCAAACACGGGACAGGAGCACCTCGACTGGTTCTCTATCGGTCAGAGATGGGGATGCTGGGGGGCAGGCGACAGACAGCCTCTCTCTCTCGAGTCAGTCGATGGAGTTTCAGGTGTTTGGACACTAAGAATTCAAAAACTCCCAGGCCCATCTCGTTTTTCTCAATTTCTGATCTTGCCAAATAATTACAGGAGCCAGTTACATGCTGGCTCAAGGGTAAGGATGAGAAGAAAATGGCCCTTTGCAAGATGCTCATCCCCAAGATGGCGGCGAGCAGAGCGGGATTAATTCTCCTCTCCTGACGCTGTTCCTGCAGAGAAGATGCTAGTGGGCTTCCCCCACACTTATTTCACAGGCCGACAAAATCATTTGTGGATACCATAATGTGTTTCTGCATAAATTGCCAGATATGTCATTAATCATGAGACCAAGTATGATTCTTCAGAATGTTCTGAGTGCCTGATGATGTGCTGGGGTTGGCCCAGGTGACCCAGTTAGGGTTGTGTCCTTGCTTGTTGGACTAACACCCAACAGCTGACTAACCGCTTCAGGATAATCCCTTTAGGTAAGAATAGAACATCCACAGTGCTGGAAATGCAAATAGAAAGTTATCAGAATAAAAGTATCCGCTGCAGTCAGAAACAAAGAAATGCAAATTAAAACAGGACGATATCATTTTTAAATATCCAATAAGGAACTATTTTAGAACATAGTAATATTCAGTGCAGGAGCATCTATGGGTAATGGAGAGGAAACCACTACACTCTTTCTGGAAACTTCTTTGGCATTACTGAGCTATAAAAAGTTTCATGTTCTTTAAGTAGAATGACATTTCCAAGAATTTGTCCTAAGAAAATAAGCTGAAATGTGGACAGAGTTCATTTACAAAGACATTCATCACCAGTGTTTATTGTACTAGAAAAAATGTAAACTCTCCAAACATCCAACAATGTAAGTAAATTATGCTACATTGTACAATAGTTAACAGTTATATTATGAAGAGTTTTTAATGGCATGGGGAATGTTCACAAATACTGTTAAGCAGTATATTAAAATTGTATTTTGATATTATATATTGATATTTTCTTTTTTTTCTTTCTTTCTTTTTCTTTTTTCTTTTTTCTTTTTTTTTTTTTTTTGAGCAATGGACTCCTCATAGCTCACAGCAACCTCAAACTCACGGGTTCAAGTAATCCTCCTGTCTCAGCCTCCCAAAGTGCTGGGATTACAGGCGTGAGTCACTGTGCCAAGCCAATATTTTCTTAATTATGTCATGAAACAGAGACTTGAAAGTGAGAAAGAAATATGTTAAAACAGTGACAGTGTTGCCTCAAAGTAGGGGTAATGTTTTATTTTTTTCCTAGATGCTTTACATTTTAAAAATTGTCTCCAAATTATCTATATTGAGTAGGTTTTCTTTGGTAATGGAGGAAGGCACATAATTTTCAATAAAAATGCAATGAGGCAGTTTCCCAGACCTCAGACAGCCCCTGCTTTCAGGCCTAGCAGCCGGGGTGGGGGGGGAGAAGGAGCTGGGGAGCCGGTGCTTCCCGAAGCCTGTCTGCCCGGGTGGTGGGAAGTCCCAGAAGAGACGCAGCCTGGCCTGCAGAAGCTTCCAAGGCTCCAACCGCTTACCTCCCATGAGCGTTTCTCACTGGCACACGATGGATAAAACCAAGCAGCCAGATGATACCAAGGGACAGAAGTCAGAAACACAAGGAGGTTCAAAGGGCACAAAAAGAGAGATGTAGGATGGTAGAGTGACAAGAAAAGGGTCTGACGTGTTAGGAAATAATTACAAAAAGTAAAATTAAAACAAAAAATTCAACTAAAATTAAATTAAACCAATGAACTAAAAGATTAGAAATAGAAGAATTACAAGGTAAGGATGGAAACATTGATAAAATGGTTTGAATGGTGAAAAAGTTCTAAAAGTGGAAGCAGCTAAAAGTGGACAGGAAAAAGGGCTGGTTGTGTAAATGATTCGAACAGGAAGATAACAAAAGTAAGGCAATCCAGTGCGAGACCCAACAATTATCAGTGTGTACACCATGAAGATAAAATAAATGAAAGGAACTAGGAAGAAAATCATTTCAAAGATCAGAAGAGTGAAACAAAGGCCGAGTCGGATGTGGTCAAAGGCTGGAAAGCCGTTTGGGGTTGACCTCAGCTATTTGGGACTAAGCGGGGCTGGGTGACTTCCCTGTCCTCACCCCTCCCCTGACTCTTTGAGGAACTGCTCAGAGCCCTGACCTTCAGCCCTCTCTGTCCCTGGGGCAGCTAAGAAGGGCACTAGTGGTGCCCACTCCCTGGGGGTTTCTGCTGCTGGCCCTGGTCAAGGCAAGAGTGTTTGAGGCCTGGCCCCCCATTCACCAGCTGGGTGACCTTCGGTACATGGCTGGTCTCCGGGTCCTCGTCTGTCAAACTCTTCACTGGACTCCTTGACCCTGCAGCTCTTCCAAGCGTATTACCAGCCAGGCCAGCCTCTGCCAGCTTGAGACCCAGAGATGGAGCAGGAGGGAGCGAGGGGGGGGCAGGGCAGGCAAGGTGCCCGCCAAGGTGCCCAGGAGACCCCAGAAGAAGGGCTGCCACAGTTTCCACCCCTCTTTTGGCTTTGGGAGAGTGGAAGTACACACCGTGCATGCGGCATAAATCCTCCCTTGAGACACACACACCGCCTGTCCCTCACCACCTCTCCTCCACCTTTTCATTTTGACAGAGTCAAAGAAGGCCATTCCAGGAAGGACACAGAAGAGAAGAGTGAAGAAATTTCTCTTCAGCAGCTGGGAGCTTCTCCCCTCAAAGAGACCATCTGAGCTGCCACGTGCCTGGCACTGGTTAGCAGCACCTGAGCTGGGTTCCCACTGCCCAGGGGCTTCTCCTGGGAGCACCTGGGGATGCTGGTGCCAAACTGGAAGAAAGGTGGCTGGAAACGTCCTGGCTCAGCTAGAGAGCCACTCACAAGCAGAGCTGGGGCTGCTCGGAAGGAAACCCAACCAGCAACGGCCAATTTGCATTACAAATATACAGAAAGCCAGGAGGAACCAGTCCCAGGGGACACATCTGCCCCTTAAAATGTCTCTGTTTATTCCTGAGAACACTGTGTCTTTGCAGAGTTAGCATTAGGTCTCTGCCACAGGG
This sequence comes from Lepilemur ruficaudatus, assembly GCA_963574885.1. Classification (NCBI taxonomy): domain Eukaryota; kingdom Metazoa; phylum Chordata; class Mammalia; order Primates; family Lepilemuridae; genus Lepilemur; species Lepilemur ruficaudatus. Next base: position 23,833 of record CAUYRT010012340.1, on the reverse strand, counting down.
CTGTCCCTGGAGCAGCCCTGCTTGTCCTTGAGGGACTTTGAGAACTCATTCTGCGCCACCTATTTGGAAAGAGTAAATATTTTTTCCTGCCTTATGGGATAAGGCTCTTTTTCCCTGTGTGTGTGACTTATGTCCTCAACTGGCAAATGTCCCCACAGCAAGCCTTCGTGCCTGCCTTTGTGGCCCAGCAGCCCTCATCGAGGGCCTTGGAGGTGGTAGATGCTCAGTACATAGCCAGTGAGGAAATGGTGATACCAGACCTAGGCAATGGCTGCAGAACTTTGTCGTTTGCATTCCTGGCTATACCACTTTGCAGAAATGGGATATGGTTCAGCCCCTAGAAGTCTTAACAGAGGGGAGAACCCCTGGCATGGCCCAGTGTCCCTCTGAGCACTGATCCATTCCCAGCCCAGGTGTCAGACATGTGCCTGCACCTTGACCCCAGCCTCCACCAGAATTCAGATTAGACTCACAGGGTATTCATTGGGTGGTCTCATTGAGTGGTCTCAGCCAGATTTTCTTGTCTAGTACCTTCCTTCTAGAGTTGCCAAAGCATCAAACGAGATCAGTGTGCTGAGTCCTTAGTGGATTTAACCTTTCCTGTTGAACATGTGAGGGACTATCTGTAAGTGACCCACCACGTGAACTTTCTCATTGGAGTTTTCTCAACCCTCAGCCTCAGCAAATCAGTAAATTCAAAAGACAGAGGGCTGCCGTGCCTGGCCATGCTTTACAATGGGGGTCACCTCCTCCAGGCAGCTCTTGCTGATGGCCCCTGGCTGCCCTGGGCTCCCACGATGCCTCCATAAGTCCTCCTATTGCCAGTGTGCTGTGATGGGCCTGTTCACCTGCTGATCTCTCCAGTGGCACCCTGAAGGCAGATTAGGTCACCTTTGCCTGACTGTGGCCTCCACACAGTAGGTGCTCAGTTCACGTTGCTAGAGTAAAGGCAACATCCACATGGGGAAAAAAAGACCTAAACTTCCAAATGCTGAGGGAGGAAACAGAACTAAATGGGAGACCTGGGTAGAAGAACATGAATCTACACATCTACAAATCTTTTATAAGCACCATTTCATTTTTACTGTTGGAGAAAATTTAAAATAGTGGTTCTCAATCTTGGAATCACCCGAAAGCTTTAAAAAAATAAAAATACCAGCACTGGGGCCCCATCCCCAGGATTCTGATGTCATTGATTGGGGTTGGGGCCCAGGACAAGAACCACTGATCTGGAAATAGTTTTCCTAACCAGCAAGGGAATGTACACAAGTTACCCAGTAGATAAAGTTAATTATAACAAGATTGTGAACTCCTAGTTAATGGGTTAGTTACGAAGAGGTTAGTAAGCAAATGCGATTTCCCAGGACAAAGACAATTCATACTTTTTAGTGAACAGACCAGATTTTCTATAAATATTCCGACCATGATGTTTCCCATGGCAAGCCCAAATAATCTTGAGGTTGCAGCTTGCAGCCATGGGATAAAACCATAGAGCCTTTGACTACTCTTGTCCTTCTTAGCAGAACACTGGCCAGAAACTATTAAATGAAGGCAAGTTCCCAGTGATTACATAGAGACTGGAGTGTTCAAACAAGACTCCGCTTGGCTGGTGCCCCTTCCAATAATCTTTATCTTAAATAGTAACTGGCAACTAGCTTCCAGATACCTTTACTTTTCCATCTGAAGGCACTGACTAGCCAGTGTGTTTTATTTTCCAGAGCCCCTGTGACAACAGTCTTCTGGAAATCTCTAGGTTTTGAGTATTATTGGGCCTTGTGGCCATGGAGAGATGGCTTGCCAATGTGCCGGATTCAGTATACCAGTGATTGCCTGGGCCTGGTTCACGGGCAGATCAGCTAAATTCAAGGCTGAGGGTGTCCTGGGCCACTGCTGCTCTGCAGCCGCAGAGCAAGTTGCTGATGGCTGTGCATGGAAAGGGGGATTCTGCTCAATGGGGGCTGTGGTGCCGGCCCCTAAAACACACATTGTTACACTTTCACTGTGACCCATGATCACGCTGGTCAGACCTGTGCGGCCAGGCAGCAGGTGCACGGAAGACAGACTTTAAAGAAGAAACTGAAAAAGACAACTGGACGACTGGGGCTCAGCGCCCAGGGCAGAACATACTTGCAGTTTGGGCTCTAAATGTGTCGATTCCACTGGAGGAACACCCCCACTTGCCTAGAATGTACTCTTATGAAACTGGGGTCGGGGAGGCCCAGGCTGGCTGTAAGACAGCAAACCACATAATTAACTTCTCACTCCGCTGTTTAGTTCCCATGCCTACCCTGGGAAACCAGGCCACTAGACTTTGCCAAGAGCAACAGAGACAGTGGGAAGAGGGGCGAAGAGAGGGAGTCTCTAACCTGCTGCTTCCTTTGTAGCCACTCTGCTTGCTGCGTTTGGGCAATTATGGATATTGATGATAATGATCATGAAGGTGAAGTGATAACTCCTAAGGTGGACCTGGCATGGCTGTGGGAAGATGTTTTAGAATGATAGAAGGCTTGTAAGGAAAAGCTGTCCAGTCTCCCAGGGACAAGGCTGGACAAATGGTGTGGGGAAGGCAAGGGGAAGATTGAAAAAGGGTGAAGCAGTGGCTGCAGGAACTGGTCACAGGGACCCTGTGGCTGCAGAAGGAGGATAAGAGCTGTGGCTGGAGGGCAGGAAGCACCGTAGACCTGGGTGGCCAGGGTGGAGGCAGGGACAGGGTGGAGGCAGGGACATGAGCTCTTTCTCTCAGCTCTTGTCCACAGGGCATTTGGCCAGTTTAACTCAGACTGCCACCACACCCTCACTTGACCACCCACCGATGAAGAACCCAGTCAGAAACTTCCCAACAACTGACCCCAGGAGGGAGCAGCCTCCACTGAAGATGATGGAACAAGATTCACTTTCTAGGCACTGGTTTGGTCCCTTTTGTTTCGTCCTATTATTGTCGGGTGGTTTTGTATGCTTTTCCCAGACTATTCAGAATTCTCCAACATGGGTGATCATGGACAATCATATTGCCCTGGACTTCCTTTGGGTCAGTCGAGGCAGGAAATGTGTGTCAGCCAGCACCTCTTGCTGAACAATTTCTTTAAAGGCATATTTGGGGGCTTGGCTCTGGATGGGGAGCCTGGCTGTGTGGGCCTGGTCAGCCTGCTGGGAGTCACAGTCATGGTCACGCTCACTGATATTCTCTAAGGCAAATGCAAGGGCTTCGGTCCAAATCCAAGTCCATAGGCAGCTAGAGTACCTGATGGGGCAGCCCACACTCCCGAGAATCCTTTCCTGGATACGAAAGGCCGAAAAGTCGGGGGCAGAGTGCTCAGGCCAACAGACGAGGGCTGGAAGCGCAGGGCATGGAGTCTCGGCAGCACACTCTGTGATCTTCCTGCAGCCCTGAGGGTGGAGGCCTGTGGGAGCTACTACGAGGCCAGGCCGCTGCCGCTGCCTCCCTGACTCCTCCGGGGCAGGGGCTGTCATGAGAGGCTTTGGCATCACTTCTGGGTTCTGAGGAGGTCTGAAGCTTTCCTCCCTGCCCTCCTCAGCACAGAGCTGCGTCCAGAGCAGCTCCGCAGCTGCAGGGTGGCCCAGCTCCCTCCTTGCAGTTGCCGGCCCCTTATGTCTCAGGGGGCCCTTTATGGTGTACGGGACAAGGACCACAGGAGCTGGCACTTGGCTCGTTGTCCTTTTTGCTGTCTATGTAAATAATAAACCCTAAATCTAAAAGTGACTCATCGTGTCTTTATAGGTCAAATCAGTCAGGCCTTGACCCGACCTGGCCTTGTCTCGGGTGTGAGCTCCGCAGCGGCCAATGGCCTCACCTTTCATTCTAACCAAAGCCAAGTCAGAAAATCTGGGGTTAGAATTTTTGCTGCCACACAGCTCTAATGATGCCCCTGAGCCTGGGAGAGGGCTGCTTTATAAAATCTCAGTAAGTGTTGGTGATTGACTGACGAGATTAGGACAGGGAATAGATCCGGATGGCTTCCATTTAAATGATACGCATGAAAGGTTTAGTCCCTGAAGGAATATTCATATATGGAGGATACCTTATTTCCTGATGTATAGACAATAAGACGGAAATATGTTAATACCATCATGCTGGACAAATACCTGGAAGCTTTGTTCCAAGAACCCACTAGAATAATGAGGCAAGAGAGGATGTTCCACAGACCACGAGCACATGTGTGGAGAAGCCTGGGTGACCGGTAGCAGTGAGACAGCAGGATGGGTCTCCGAGTTCCTCAACACCATCAGGGGCCTGCGGAACTTCCAAATCCTGCAGATGGCACTCTTGCTGTCCCCTGCGTGCCTGCTGGCCTGCCACAACTTCCTGCAGAACCTCACAGCCTTAACCCCAGAGCGCCACTGCCGGCCAGGCAATTGGACCAGTGGGTCTCGAGTTGCGAGTGTTGTCAGGGACAGGAGCCTGCTGGGGGTCTTCATTCCACTGGACTTCGTTCCTTTCAGCGCACCAGCCTGCTGGCCAGGCCTGGGTCATTCATTCACTCACACTGTGTGCTGCATAATTACATGGTGTGTGAATACTACGTCATTCCAGCCACATGTGGGCGAGGCCCTAACCCTACCCTCCCTCTCCGCTTGGGATGTTCAGCTCCTGCCTGGGCTCCCTCCTCCCACCCTGGTCTACCTCCTCGGCAGCTACAGCGCAGCGCTGCAGCCCCTGTTGGGCCTGGCCCACTCCTGGCGGCCGCAGCAGGCTTCCTCTGACAGAGAACAACAGAACAACGACCTGCCATTGCGTTGCTCATCGCACGACACCACTGAGGAAACAGAGAAGAGGTGGCCCCTTCCCATCCCTCTGGCACTTCTGAAAGCCCCCGTGTCCTGTGGGAAGGGGGCAGTGGGGTTGGCTGGGCTATTTCTTCCTTGGCAGGAGCAGGAGCTGATAAAGTATCTCCTGGCCAGTGTCAGGACAACAGGCCGTCCTCACTGTTCCTGACCCTCCATCTGTAAATGTAATAACAGCTTCCAATTTATTAAACTTTGTGGTGACTGCCTGGGAGTCTGACAAGTCATGCAGGGGACCATGCACAATTCTGCCAAATTCTGCCCTTACTGAATACGTCATCACTGCGGACATGGGAGGAACACACCATGCAGCCAAATTCCCTGCAAGTCTCCGCGGTGACTAAGCCAGGTCCAAAGGCCTCTCTGCCATTCCCAATGAATTTCAGCTTTTTTTATTTTTTTATTTTATTTTATTTTATTTTGAGACAGAGTCTCACTCTGTTGCCCGGGCTACAGTGAGTGCCGTGGCGTCAGCTTAGCTCACAGCAACCTCAAACTCCTGGGCTCAAGCAATCCTTCTGCCTCAGCTTCCCAAGTAGCTGGGACTACAGGCATGCACCACCGTGCCCGGCTCATTTTTTTCTCTATATATCTTTAGTTGGCCAATTAATTTCTTTCTTTCTATTTATAGTAGAGACGGGGTCTCACTCTTGCTCAGGCTGGTTTCGAACTCCTGACCTTGAGCGATCCACCCGCCTCAGCCTCCCAGAGTGCTAGGATTACAGGTGTGAGCCACCTCGCCCAGCTTACACAAATACTTTCACCGGGTTACCCTTACCTACAGTGTTCAGTACAGTAACATGCTATACAGGTTTGCAGGACAGGAGCAACAGGCAGCACCATATGGCCGAGCTGTGCAGTAGGCTTTACCATGTGGATTTGTGTAAAGACACTCTGTTGTTCACATGAGGAAATCACCCGACACCACATTTCTCAGAACATATCCCAATCGTTAAGCAACACATGACTGTACTCTAAGCAAAACCATAACCTACAATGAGAGTTCTAGAAAGCCTGACATGAAATGGTATCAACTAAGGATCACTAAGTATAAAGGGTGAGTCTCAGGTTCAGTCTCTCACACACTAACTGTACTCTGGGGGTAGAGTTCACTCGGTCAGAACACTCCACCGAGGCTTATTCCTAAATTCTGTGAGGCCTGGGACAAGACTACAAATGGAGGCCACACACCACATGTGGCTACAAATTTAAAATGTATCAATTGAGTTAATAACTTGTTAAATAAAACACATTCTATCCTCCTGCCTTGACATATCTTCATAATAAGATGATTGATGATGATTCCGGTTTGAATTTCAAAATTCTTGGTCCCTCAGAGTTTTGTTCCAAAATGAAGCAGGGCAGAGACTGCAGACCCCAGCTCACAGCCCACGCCCCTCCCCTCCTGCCGCTCCCTGCTCCGTCCAGTGCTGGGAGGGATCTCACGCTCGTGCGTAAGGATGCCCAGCCCACGGGGCCAGGTTTCTTCCACAACCCTCCCAACACAGCTGTTGGCCACCCCTCAGGCCTGAGGGCAGCATCACCGATGGCATGTTCCATCCTGGAGGAGATATACTGAAGGAAATAGACTGTGCAGACCCTGGACAGGAGCTCAGGGAATCTGGGGCAAGGAATTCCAGATGTCCAGAACGTAATCTAGAGGGGCTGGTGCAGAAGGTCTGGGCAAGCACATTTGCATGGCTGAGGTGCAGAGAGGCTATGGAACTGCCCACCAGGTACTAAGTGAGCAGTCTGACTTCAGTCTTGTCTACCAGAGTTCTTAACCATCAGCCTGCTTATTTTACCTCTCTCTACAAGTCTGAGGGCTAGCTGACAACTACCTTGCCAATTACAAACACAAGGGTATGCAGAAGAGATTTGTAATTGCACTAACCGTTGGGAAATCCTCCAGCACCTGTCGATCCTTCTCCTTGCTCTCCATGAACCGCCAGTCTGGTTCGTAAAGGAAAGAGTGAAAGTTGTGTAAAAGTGGGACCTTCTTCTCCACACTGATGGTCATGTCATCTTCCAGAGTGTCCAGAGCTCGGAGAACCAGATAAAATATGCATACAGCATTCCTTTACAAAAGGAAAAATATATTAATTTGTGTCAGGCCTAAGCCTGCCTATACCCTTAACTCTATATAACCATAAGTGTACCCAAAGTGCGTTATACTTAATGAAACTTACATTAGTCAGTTACATTTAACTAATGTAGAACAACTACATGGAGACCCAAAGGCCAAATGCTTAGACGGAATTAATATTTTAGTATATGTGCTGCTGAAATGAGCACCCAAATTAATATTTTGCAAGAAGAAAAGAAAGTCAAAAGGCACAACAACTTCTCAGTATAAATACTATCACACATAAAAGCAATTGGACAAAGAGATGTAAAGGAAATTGGAAACCAAGAAGAGGAAGGGTGGGGTGGGGGTGAGGGATAAAAACTTACCTATTGGCACAGTGAACACTATTCTGGTGATGGGCACACTAAAAGCCCTCACTTAGGCGCTATAAATGTATCCATGTAACAATACCATTTGTACTCCCTCAGTATTTTCGAAAAGAAAAAAAAAGCAAATGTGTGTAATTCACGTGCACAGAGGTAGCCTCAAAAGAACTAACCGAATATGTTAGAAAAGCAAAGTAGTATAAGGGAAGCCAAGGAAAATGCATAACCTGCTCAGAGACACTTCAGCTGCCAGGACTAAAAAAAGTTAATAAACATCACCACCACCCCCTCCCCCCATCCTTCTCTGAAAGAGCCAGGCCTGCAGGGACATTATTGGATGGCAAAGTGCCTGGAAAGGCATTCTAAAGTAAACACATGGACTTTGCAACCCCGAATATCGCTTTCACTCAACGCGAAGAGCAATGTCAAAAAAGTAGCTTGCAGCGACTCACAGGCCCCTGGAAAAGCTTCCCTCCCCCAAGCCGGAGGCGCTGCCTTGCCACTCACCGCATATCCCCATCCAGCGCCTCGATAACGGCTGCGAAACTGCGGCTGGTCTGATTCAGATACTTGTAGCAAGTTTTCAAGCCGCTGCTGAGCGAGTCCTGCGGGCAGAGAAGACACACGGCGGTGGGAGACGCGGAGGAGCAGGAGTGCGAGTGGGAGGGGGGCGGGCGGCTCCACAGCCTGGGGCAGCCGCCCTCCCCGCGAGGCCAGTCCTTGCAGGGCCAGGCGGAGGGGATCAGGGGGCAGCCCCGCGGCGGGGTGCCCGCGCCCGGGCCCCTGGGCGCCGCGGCGGGGCTCAGCACCCAGGTGCGCTTGAAGAAGGACATGGCCTTGGTGCCGCAGGCGGCTGCGGCCATAGGAATCGCAGCCCCAGCGGAGTGTTGCCTCCATAGACCCGAGCAGAGCTGGGAGGTGCCCACAGAGGGGCGGGACGGGCTCCCCCTGCTCCAACACACGCTGGGCGGGCAGAGCGTCCCACAGGCCACACACGTGGAGGCCACCGCCCCCCGCAGCCGGCCCCGCCCCCGCCGCAGCTCCGAACCCCTTCCCCACCTGCCCCTGGTCTAGATGGCCCTTGTCAGCGGCACCCACACGCTGCTGCTACAGAAGCCCAGGCCGCTTGGAGAAGCCTGCTCTTGCTCCTGCTCTTGCTCCCTGTGATAGTCTCTCCTAGACCCAACTGCAGTCGGGCTCCGGGGAATCCTCTTCCCAGCTAGGCCGGGACCTGAGCACTTAAACGCGTCTGTCTTTGCGTCGCCCAATTTTAGCAAGAGTCTTGTTAAGGTGGTTTAGCCAGAATCCCCCAACCTCAGTATCTGATCACCAGATCCCGTCCCTCCTCCCCATCACCCCCCAGGTGATGTCGTCGCCCTGGCCTACCTTCAGCAGGAATCCCCCCTTCCCCAAGTTTCCTCCTAATAATTCCCCATCCACACAACCCGCCCCACCCCCTCTGTAAATTCCTACTTTTCCTTGTATTTGGAATTGAGCCCAGTTCTATACCGAGGTCTCCTTCCCCCACTGCAATCGTTTTTCTGACTAAAATCTGTTTTTACTGCTTTGACTACTACTATCCAGCTCTGGTTTTTCTTTTAACACCTGTTAAGCCTCTACTGTCCTCTGGAAAGCCAGCCATTCCTTTCTAGATTTCCTCTCCTCTTTCCCTTTGAAATTAGTGAAATGTGGTGAGCTGTTTCCTGAACTTTACTTGTCCCTAAGGAAAACTGCGTTTTTCCAGGGGGAGAAAAAGCCTTATTTTCAATGCAAGCATATCAGAAAGAATTACTGTTTGTGTGTATTTTATACAGACTTTTTAAAGAACACTTTTAGGTTCACAGGGAAATTGAGCACAAAGTACAGAGAGTTCCCATGTACCTCCTTCTCCCCACGCGCGCACACACACAGAGTCTCCCCACATTCTTTTTAAGAGAGAAATGGGAAACATTTGAAATATCTAACAGATGAGTGGTTAAAAAAAATATTACATATCCACTGGTAGGAAATTCCACAAAGCCACTTCAGAATGTTAACAGTGAACCCTGGACCCTGGTGGGGGGTTCAGGTGAACTATATTCTTTCTATTTGTATATATTTCCTTTATTTCTTACCATAGATGCACATTATTTTGTCAAAAGAATAAAGCTTTTTTTAAAAATCACATAATCCTTAGAATTTCATTTTATTACCATTTCCAATTGAAAATTATTAGTAAAAGCTAATATTAATATTTACTGAGCACAATACATTAGCAAAATACAGTGTCTGGCACATAAAAATATTCAATAAAGAAGCTGGGTACGATACACACCTGTAATCCCAGCACTTTGGGAGGCCAAGATGGGAGGATCACTTGAAGCCAGGAGTTCAAGATCAGCCTGGGCAACAAGCAAGACCCCATCTCTACAAAAAATAGAAAAATTAGCTGGACATGGGAGCTACTTGGGAGGTTGAGGTGGGAGGATGGCTTGAGCCCAGGAGTTGGATTTTGAGGTAAGCTATGATGACACCACTGCACTATAGCCCAGGAACAAAAGCAAGGAAGGAAGGAAGGAAGGGAGTGAGGGAGAGGAAGGAAAGGAAAGCGAGGGAAAGGAAAGGAAAGAAAGGGAGAAGAGAAGAGAAGAGAAAAAAGAAAATAACAACTCTAGACTGAGATGCAGGCCAGCTCTCCACATAACCTGACTGCTGTCAGGCCACAAGGCTTCCTTACACTGCACTGCCAAGTGTTTTCATCTTCAGCTCCAACTAATGATTTTGGGGCTGATGTCTACCCAGAAGTTTCAATAAATGCAAAGGTACAGCCCCAGTGGCTTTGAAAAGCAATCATCCTCAAGAACACTACCCCTCCTTCCCAACAAAGCCCTCCACTCAGACAGGCAGTGCTCTAAGTAACTTCCCTCCCAAATTACCAAGAATAATGCAGGAAGATACAACTATTAAGCTATGGAAAACACTACTCATTGTAAAAATTTCCACTGCTTGATTCCCAGGAGCTGAGGGGGAGCTCAGGCTGCTACTGCCTGTCCCCTGAGGCTCCTGATGTTTTCTGCTGCTGTCTGAGATCCACACTGCCAAGAACTCTCCACCAGGAAAAAACAGGGATGAAGGGCATTTAGAGGAAGGGTGTAGGGTGGCCAGAAGGACAAGACCAAACTCCCAGCCCTGGGGCTCCAGCCTCATGTGAACAGCAGTTCCATGGGAACAGCTACCAGCCCTCCCTGCAGCCTCCTCAGGAGGGGAAAAAACAAAAAACCACAAACTTGAGAACTGATCGCACATAATAACAAGGTTAAAACCCCCTTCGTTAGGCTCCTACTCCATTCTAAGCACAACACACTCATGACCTTTAATCTTTACTATGCCCTTTTGGAAAGGTCTTACAGGCCCACGATCCACCTGAAATCTTCGTGGTTGGATCCGTAGCAGAATTTAGAATTTTTAGTGTTTCAGAAAACAGGCAATAAAATGTGTACACAGCCCCAGTCAGTGCAGTTGTGTTAAGTACATTCACATTGTTGCACAATCTCCAGAATTATGTCACTAAGTTTTGGGGTGGCTCATTACTCAATAAAAGCTAACTGATGCACTGAGATAGCCTCAGAGCTTAGCCCAGTGCCTGGCAAGCAATAAGGACTCAATAAATACTACTATTAATTTGGTTATTCTAACTCCCAATATAATCAATGCCCAATATAATCTCTTCCCACTCCCCTGCCAAGTTAATGTTCCAAAAATATTGCTTTCATTATGTCACAGCTCTGCTTTTGACTACCACCTACTTGACTGAGTACAGTCCAGCTTTCAAAAGCAAACACATACTGACTGAGCTTTCTACTTCTAACCTACCTTCTTCACTTCCAGCCAGGGTGGCTCCCTTATCATTCCACACACAACTCCTGTTCAGTCCTATCTACATAATTTGGCTTTTTGCATGGAGTATCCTTATCCTCCCCACTAATTTCAACTGAAAGCCTCTTCAAGGTTGTATACCCTACAAAGTACTTTTCTCATGTTTTCTGAAAACCTTTCCCTCTAAAACACTTCCACTTCACTAAAATTTCCTGCAATCAAAACTTACTGACGATAATTTGACAGTTTCTAGATTATCTTACTTTTGTACACTGTTCTGTCAGACTGTGAACATGCTTAGGATAGGCATTTTCCACACTGTGTCCCTCATACACTAGAAGTGTTCGACTTCTAGCTGGATCTAGACAATCTTCTGCTTAATACATCTCTGTGGTCCATCATCTTAATTATAAGCAGCATAATAGGGCTCTGGAGTTAGACTGCAAGGGTCAAAACCTGGCTCTATCACTTAAAAGCCGCGGCGCCTTAGGCAATTACTTAATATTTCTGTGCCTGTTTCCTTATCTATAAAATAGGAAAAATAATAGTACTTCCTCATAGGGTTAATAGTACTTCCTTATTAGGTTAGGAGGTTTAAATAATAATAGACGTAAGGTGTTTAAAATAGTGCCTGGCATATAGTAAGAGCTAAATAAATGTTAGCTATTATTATTATTATACCCTTTATATAAAAAGTAAAAATCTAGGTTTTAAAAGTCATTCAGCAGGGCACCATGATGGAAGAACAGGTCCTGAACAGGTATAATTAGGGATCTGAACCGTCCCCAATCCTAAATCCACCATGTGACTTAGTCCACAGTGAGATTGCCTGAAAAGTCAATGAATACTGATTGGAGGAGGGGGAGAGATGAGGAAAAGGGCTTTAGTTGTATCTGGACATTTTCTCTCTTAAGAAAAAAACAATGATGCAAATATAACAAAAAAATTATATTTAATCTTGGAGAGGGACACATTTGTACCACTGTTTGTTTGAAATATTTTGTAATTAAAAATTCATTTTTTAAGGTAAAGCAATCTTGAACTATGTTAATTTGAAATAACAGCATAATAAATAAGTTCTAAAATGGCCAGACAGCACCTAAAGTGCTGCGCAGTCTTGCATACTAGACTTCAAAGAGATCTGGTCTCTGGTAAATGATCTGGAAAAAAGTAACATATGATGAATAACTAAAGGAAGAATACAGAACATTTGGCTTGTGTGTCGATATTCTTAGAGAGAATATGAGAGTTCTCTTAAAATACTTCAAGTGTTGTATTACAAAACAAGGGCTGGACTCTGTGGCTCTAGAGGGAGAACAAAGTTCAGCCCACTGTAAGGTTACACTTCCTAAAATGCAGAACTATCTGGAAAAGGCCTGGGCAGTCTCCAAAGGTAATGAATTACCTATCACTGAAGGTGTTTATGAAACTGTACAACCTGGATTATAAAAAAGTGAGTCTTTGTTTTAGGTCAGAGATCCCTGGAAGAATCTCATTGAGACCATTTTCCCCCCATCCCCAAAACACACAAATGCACAATAACAAATATTTTCAAATAATTTTAAAAGAGTCCCAAGTAAGAAATCTTAGTAAGAATCTCAGCAAGGCACAGGAGCAATTTAAAGCTGTATTTCCTTTCAGTATCCCTCAAAAGACTAAACCCCATCCCAGAAGTGATTTTGCCCCTTTCTGTGATTTCCTATAGCATTTACTATATTCTGCCACATTTACTTAAGTTTACCTTGTTTAAAAACCTAGACACTTCTTGAGGGCAGGGCACTCACCCTTTGTGCGTTAATTCACGTCCACATGTACTGACAAACTATTAATGTTTGGGGCACTAAAGACATGACACATCAAATAAGATTCCTATTTTTAAATAGCTTAAAATCCAGAATCAAACATAGAATCTTAAATCTGAAAGACACTTTGGGACCATAAAATCAATACACAGAAAACCACAACACAAGCCTATGGGGTGCTATAAGGCGAAGAAACAGTGCAAGAGAAAATGGTTGAGGTTCACAGGTAGTAAGAAAAGGCATTCCAATATGATGCCTTCCTAAGTATCCTACGAAAAATTTTATCACGTTTTATTGCCCTGACAAGACGGTGAGCAGTTGAGTGCCTTATTTGTCTATACATACCATCCTGCCATGCTGCACCCAACGTACTTCCCAGCGTGGGAACAGGTGTTCAATAAACGTCTGCTGAATGGTCTATACAGTGGCACTCACTGCAGCTAGAGTTTGAAGGACGAGAAGGATTCTGAGTTATGAGATAATGGGGGAAAATTAAAGTGTTTCAATAAAAAAAAAATTAAGAGTACATTCAAATAAAGTACAGTATTTGTGATATGTCCAATGCAGAAAAAAATCAAAAGCTTTCGATGCGGCCTACTAATTCAGCTGAACGCGTCTATTCATTCAATAATTATGTAAGAACAATTTTCCCGTTGGAATAAATACCTTCCTAAGCATTCCTTAGGGTACAGGAGGCAGATGAAAGGTAAACAAAACCAAGTCCTAGCGTTCAGGCAACTAACGATCTAGCTCATCGACAGACATCCAGGAAACTGATAAGCATAAGCACCTGGAAGAGCAGGTATGTTATTGGAACACGCAGGGAGCTCGGAGGACGAGGCGACTGACAGCAGGAAGGAGAGGGGAGCTGAGGGAGGAGGTGGCGGAGGCGGAAACCGGACGGATGAGTAGGATTTCATTCCAGGAAAGGTATTCGTGTGTTCACGGAAACATGCTCTCTCCCACAATCTCAGTTTTGTAACCCCCCGACTGGAGCGCCGATGAACACCAACGCGCGCTGGGACCACGAAACGTGAAGCCAACGCCCTGAAAACCAAGGCTGCCAGGAGCAGGAGCGTTCCAGCACCGAGACCGCCCGGGCGGAGAAGGCCCGTGGGGAGGCCCGAGCCCACCCGGCCCGGCGCGGCTGGGGACGCGGACCAGGGCGGGCGCCGGCCCTCCCGACCGCACAGGGCGTCCCGCGGCGCGGCCCGGCCGCCCGGCCGGGATGCAGGATGCTCGGCCCACCTGGTCCATCTTGGGCATCACCTTCCGCCGGCCCCCGATCCGGAAGCGCAGCAGGTTGTAGAACTCCTCGGGGTGCCCCAGGCACTTCACAAACTCCATCGCGGCGGCGGTCTGCGGGGCCTCGCAGCGCACCTCTCCGGTCCCTCCGGCTCCCACCGGCCGGCGGGAGGGGGCGGGCGGCGCGGCGGGCGGCGCGGGGGCAGGGGCGGGCCCGGCGCGGAGTCGCCCCGCCCACCATCCCGCCACCACAACGGGCCTCTGGAGCTCGCGCCGCGGCTCGAGGGCTCGCGGGGTGGACTGACGGGCGCCGATTGGCCAGGACCGCTCGCACCAGGAGACGCCGGCCAATCGGCGGCGGGATGAGCCTGGCGTGATGCCACCCTAAAAGCTCATTGGAGGGCGAGAAAGAGGTCGACGAGCGGGATTGGTCACCTAAGGGGCCGGCCCTGGTTTACCCGCGCTTGCTCGTCACTGGAGCGCGCGCGCGGCGGGGCGGGGTCCGGCAGCTCGAAGTATTAAGGAGCGGAGGTCGCGGCGTGACCCCGGCTTCGGCAGGGGCCGCTTTCCAGGGGCCCGCCGCGATTTTGTCAACAGGCCGCCCACACGCTCGGCTTTGTTTGCTCCCAGGCGCGCTCAGCCCAGGGCCGGAGCCAAAGACCTTTGACCGGCAGACCCACCGCCAAGTTGTGGGTCTGTGTGGCCGACAGCGCCCGAAAGCAAAGCCCGCCGGTCGCCCGGCGCAGGCCGCGCAGCTCCGCTTGGCCGCTCGCGGCCGTGTGGGCTGCCCGGCGCCCGCTGCCCCCGCTGCGTGAGGGTTTGAAGCCCTAATACGAAATGTCTGGAAGTTGCGTGACAGGGTGTCGCTTTTTGCCCGAGCCGAGGGCGGCGGCGTCAGTTTACCTCACAGCAACCTCAGACTCCCGGCCTCAAGCCGTCCTCCCGCCTCAGCCTCCCGAGTAGCCGGGGCTGCAGGAGCAGGCCACCACACCCGGCGAACTTTCTCTATTTATTTGTAGAAAACGGGGTCTTGCTGCGTTGTTGCTCAGGCAAGTCTCGAACTCCTGACCTCAAGCGTCCCGCCTCAGCCTCCCAAAGTGCTGGGGCGACAGGCGTGAGCCACCGCGCCCGGCCCCCTTCAGTCTATTTTAACGCGGCAAGCAGTGATCCTTTTAAAGTTTAAAGTCGCTTTACCACACAAAATGGCGCCCAGCGTCTCTACTTCACTCAGAGCAAAGTCCCGAAAGCTCAATGGGTGCTCACGCCAGGGGCGGAGGCAGATTCCCCAGAGATGAGGGTATAGAAAAGTAACAAGTACATTCGCTTTCCTGAGGAGGGAGGGAGGGAGGGAGGGGAAAGACGGAGGGATAGAAAAAGAGAAAAGGAGGGGGTGGCCACAGCACACGAATGAAGGCATAGAAGTGCCAGGCAATTCGGGAAAAGCAGTGGAGCTTTTAGAGGGTAAAAAAAATTTTCCCCCCTCTGCTTCAGCAGACCGACAGAAAAGCCACAGTCCCTACTTCATGAGTAGCCCTGCAGCCCCGTTACCTCTCTGACCTCCGTCTTTTTGAGGACATTCTCCCCAGACATTGTCCTCAGACCCGGTCTTTGGGGACATTCTCCCCAGACGTCGTCCTCAGACCTGGTCTTTGGGGACATTCTCCCCAGACGTTGTCCTCGGCCGCGGGGCTTTGTGTCTGGCTCTTCACTGCAGCAGCTCCCCCGCCCGGTATCTGCTTGTCGGACTCCTTCGCTGCCTGCAAGTCTGGGCTCCGTCTCACCTGCTCCTGCAGGCCCACCCCGGTCCCCGCTATTCTACACTGCAGTGCGCCTCCTCCCCCACCTCCACCACCGTTGATGCCACCATCCTGCTTGAATCTTTTTTTTTTTTGAGACAGAGTCTCACTCTGTTGTCCGGGCTAGAGTGAGGGCCGTGGCGTCAGCCTCGCTCACAGCAACCTCACACTCCTGGGCTCAAGCAATCCTCCTGCCTCAGCCTCCCGAGTAGCTGGGACTACAGGCATGCGCCACCATCCTCGGCTAATTTTTTTTTATACACTTTTTTTTTAATTGGCCGATCAATTTGTTTCTATCTTTAGTAGAGACGGGGTCTTGCTCTTGCTCAGGCTGGTTTCGAACTCCTGACCCTGAGCAATCCTCCCGCCTCGGCCTCCCAAGTAGCTGGGACTACAGGCATGCGCCACCATCCTCGGCTAATTTTATACATATATATATATTTTTTTTAGTTGTCCAGCTGATTTCTTTCTATACATTTTTTAGTAGAGACGAGGTCTCGCTCTTGCTCAGTCTGGTCTCGAACTCCTGAGCTCAAACGATTCTCCCGCCTCGGCCCCCCAGAGTGCGAGGATTACAGGCGTGAGCCACCGCGCCCGGCCCTGCTTTAATGGTTTCGATAGTATTTATCCCGCTCTAATGTGATACATAATTTACTTACGATGTGCAGTGTCTCCTTCCCCGTGCCACAGTGAACGTAAGCTCGACGATGACAGTGTCCGCTGTCCCCGCACCTGCTCTTCCTCCTCCTGGGCCGGCGGGGTCTTCCGTGAGTGCCGGCTCCAGCACGCGCGCTCTGTCTCTGCCGCCCTCCTGGTTCCGCCTCCACTGACGGGACCCAGATCCTCAAGGCGCATCTCCTCCGTCTCTTTCCTGCAAGGCCACCCGCGCGGTCTCCTTTCACTGCTCCCGCCCCGCACCCGCCGCCCCACTGAAGGTCCTCGTGACTCGGATGCGGCCAAGTGCCACATCCAAAGGGCCTCCTCTCCGACGGTCCTCCCCTTCATCTCCGCGTGACGCACCACCTGAGCCCCGAGCGCCGCCGGCTGCTCCTGCTCCTGCACCCTCCAAAACGCAGACTTCCGCCTCCGGGGCTCCCTCAGCGCCTGCACCCTGCCTCGCGCTCCAGGACCACCCCGTTCACCTCCCGGGGTGAGGAGAGCGGCCGCGCCCTGAGCCCGGCCCGTGGGGCCCAGGCTGCTCCCTAATTCGGGTGTCCCCGCAGCCCAGGCTCCGGAGCTGCAGGGGCCTCCAGGGCTGAGGGCACACGGCCCCACCCGAGCCATCCCTCCCGCGTTGCACTCCCACGCCTCTTTCCAACAGCCTTTTCCTTTCCGGTCCGCCCCTCTGCCAACCCCGGCTGGGGCAGACCCACGCCCAGGCCGCCCCCGTGTCTGGGGACTCTGGGCCCACTGTCCCGCAGACGGCGGCCCACGGGAAACGGTCTCGGCACCAGCTCTGCCCAGCTCGTGCCTGGCGCTTCACTCTCGCGTCCTGTCACGTGGGTTAGAACACTGCATTTGAACATACGTACTGAATAGGCACGTATACACACACATCGCTACATATTACACACTCCATACATGTGTGTATACACACACACGAGTGTGCACCAATATACTCTTCTAAATATAAGTAACAATCTGTCGATATTTTCACATCACCTGGCCTGGAAGTGGGATTACAAGTTAATGTAAGTTGTTTGTTTTTTTTAATGTAAGTTTTTTTAAAAAGGGTAGGGGGAGATGGCCTCCGGGAAGTTGAAGATTTTCTGCAAAACTCCTTTGTAGCCTGTAACAGACTGAATTGTGTCCCCCTGAAATTCGTATGTGAAGCCCTAACCCTCCATGTGACTATGTTCAGAGAGAGGGCCTTTAAAGAAGTCATCAAGGTAAAATGAAGTCACGGGGACACAGTAAGATTAGGGACCCTGTAAGAAGAGACACCGGGAGTGTGATTTAGAGATAACACCGTGTGGACACAGCGAGCAGGCGGATGTCTGCAAGCCAAGGACGGAGGCCTCAGGAGAAACCCGCCCTGCCAGCACCTTCGCCTTGGACTTCCAGCCTCCTGAGAACTGTGAGAAAGTGACTTGGTGAAGCCACCCAGCCTGCAGTATTTTGTTATGGCAGCCGGGGGTGACTAATACATAGGCTAAGGTCAAAAGAGTTGGCCCTTTTAACACGTAAGAGAGCTATCTGAGGTGCAAGACATAGCTGATGTACATACCTAAGTGTAAGATGTGTCAATATGAGGAATGACTTAGATAGCAAGGAAGGGAAAGGATTTAGGTTACACGTAGAACGCTGTGCCGTAAGGAGTTGCTGAGGCCGGCTGCCCGCAGGGTACGGTCGGGACAGACAGACGGCAGAGAGGCATGTGCTCACGCTCTGCCTGGAGCATCTGGATTCACACGATGCCGAGAGGTTCTGGATCCACTGGGCTGTAACAGTATTTTCTACACTGTGTTTCAGGGAACAGGAGCGTGGGTTTTATGGTAAAAATTAGGTTCAGAAACACCATGCAAAGTACAAGTTTGCTGTCCTGTGGGCTTTTCCAGAGCTGTCAAGAGGGGTTGTCTTGGTGAATCCCGTGGCGCAGCCGCTGTGCCTGACAGAGGGGATGTAAGGCAGTGGGCAAAAAGTAGGTGGCTGTTATGGACCGAATGTGTCCCCCCAAAATTCCCAGGTTGAAGCCCTAACCCCGGGTGTGACGCTATTTGGAGATGGGGCCTTTGGGAGGCGATTAGATATAGATGAGGTCATGAGGGTGAGGTCATAAAAATAGTCCCATATTGGGACTAGTGTCCTTAGAAGAGGAGAATGAGCCCAGAGCACTCCCTGCCCCACCCCACCTGGGTCTGTGAGGACAGTGAGAAGGGGGCCTTCAGGGGGAGCTGAGTCAGGCAGCACTTGAGCTTGGACTTCCCGGCTCCAAAACTGAGAAAGCAAAGTCTGCTGTGTAAGTCACCCAGTCTGTGGTATTTTATGGCAGCCCGAGCTGACTAAGGCAGTGGCTCTGGCGCTTGTTAACTGTGTGAGCTTAAGCACGTTCCTTGGCCTCTCTAGACTTCAGTTTTCTCATCTATAAAATAAGGACAGCGAGTCCCTGTCTTCATGGGTTGTGCTGTAGGTTGTGCCAAGCAGTGAGCGCTCTGTGCCCGGTGAGCACTTGGTCTATGTTGACTGTTACACAGAGGATCAGTCTGCCACAAAGGGGCTTTCCTCGCCGTTGACAACTCTCGATAATTTAAGACAAAGGAGAGTATAGGAAAGCCAGCAACAGCAGCCACTGTTTTTTTCTTTTGTTGTTAGAGACAGGGTCTTACTATGTTGCCCAGGCTGGACTGCAGTGGTGCAATCATAGCTCACTAAAGCCTCAAACTCCAGGGCTCAAGTGATCCTCCTGCCCCAGCCTCCAGAGTAGCTGGGACTACAGACGCATACCACCATGCCTGGCTACTTTTTAAAACTTTTTGGAGAGATGGGGTCTTGCTATATTGCCCAGGCTGGTCTCAAACCCACAGGTTCAAGCAATCCTCCCACCTCAGCCTCACAAAGTGCTGGGATGACAGGCATGAGCCACTGCGCCCAGCCAGCCACCGTTTGCAATTTCACTCGCACAAATCACTGTCTCCTCTGTGCCAGAGGCTGTGGAAGAGAAGTGGAGTTCCCCTCTGCTTACCTTACGCCAAATCCCAGGGGCCTGCCTGGGGCAGAAGGCCAGGTGTGCAGTCACCTCCAGCCCCTGCTCTTTTGAAGTCCATTCCTCAGGCCAACCCAG
The DNA here is from genome assembly GCA_963574885.1 of Lepilemur ruficaudatus. Taxonomy (NCBI): domain Eukaryota; kingdom Metazoa; phylum Chordata; class Mammalia; order Primates; family Lepilemuridae; genus Lepilemur; species Lepilemur ruficaudatus. Next base: position 4,097 of record CAUYRT010012340.1, on the reverse strand, counting down.
CAAGCCCTGGGAGCCACCTTCACAAACAGCTCTGTCATTTGCAGTTTAACATGTTGACTCCCACACTAGAAAAAAAATTTTTTCACTGAGGCCACAGTGTTTTATTAAAACGATCCTTTCTAATTTGTTATTTTGTATTGTTTTATGTGCATAAGTTATATGCAAGACAATCCACGTTTTTAGAATTAAATTGTCGATATTAAGATTTTCACAACCAACCACAGGGTTTTGCTTCACAAGGGCCCAGACTCAAAACTAGCCTGACTTAAATACAATTCACATGGCAATGTGTTAAGACCCTTTACTGACAAACAAAGATGACAACAGAAAATAACAAAAACCTTCATATTCATGTGTCTGTACTAGTTTCATCTAGCAGTTGCCAATAACATGAAGTGTTTCTCTACAACCCTCGATTTCCGGATTGTTCAACGTACCAGTAGTCACAAATACATCAGCTTAAGGACTAAACAAGCAGCTTTTCCATAAAGGCCACTGGTCACACCAGGAAGGCTGCTAGCTCCTCACCCCCAAGCCCCTTGGTGTCTCCGTCTAGGTGGAAGGATCCAGGCAGGAGGCTGAACCTTCATCCCTGGATCCCTCCTGGGAAACAAAGAAAAAAAATCCTACTTTCCTGTTTGTCAAAATAGAGGGCATTCAAGTCAACCAAAGTTTCAGAAACAAAACACAACACCTGCAAAGCAATGCTGGGAGCACAGCCGTTTCCCGGGGGCTTTCATTTTCATCGCCCCATTGTCGCTCCGGGAAGGGAGGTTTTTCCCCTTCACCTGCTGTCATGGTTTTTCTCATCTTTCACAACAGAATTAAATAGGAAGAATTAACTGGAATACAAAAGGAAAAAAATCTAACCTTCTGAAAACTCTGTCTTGGACACAACTCCAGTAAGATGAGTATCAACAATGCTGACACCCCCGACCCACCCTGTCCTCTGCACCCAGCCCCACGCCCTGCCCACACTCTCCTTTCCACACACTCAGGCGTCACGTTCACCAAAGGGCAAGGTTCCATGCAGAGGGTCCCGAATGCCTTAGGAGAGCTGGGACTGCTCCGGCCCCTCGGGGGACAACTGGGGCTGGCAGCGTGGGCACCACCAGGTGAGCCTCTGGAACCCACCAGGCGGCCCAAGCGCCTCCTTCAGGACCGGGTGCCCGGCGGGGCACTGTTCTTTCTGGTAGATCTGCGTGTGATTTTGTTTGCCCTGGAACTTGCCCTGAAGCCAGTCTGTACTGAACTCCACCACGTGGTCCACGAGGGCCTCCAGGCGCGAGGGACTCAGGAGAGAACCGAGAGCCAGCGGGTGGATCCCCGCTCTGTACAAGGCTTCGTTCTTAATGATGTTCCCTGAAAGCAAGCAGGGAGAGGGTAAGGGAAGGAAACAGGGCACCCATCCAGTAAGTTAACACGGCGCAGTCAGTGTGACCGCAGCAGGAAGACCCGGAAGTCAGCCCTGCCTCGTCCTGGAGGGTCCCAGACAAATCAGCAATCTGAGTCCACTTCCCAGTCTGTAAAATGGGTTTGATCATTCTCCCCTTTAAGGTTGTCGGGAAGTGAAATAAAGCTCACGCACGTTATCAAAAAGGGCTCGGGCACCTGACAGTCTGGACTTAAATCCCAGCACCACCAGACTTTCCCGCGTGACCCTGGCAAGCTCCTGGGCCTCTTCACGCTTCCCTTTCCCTATGCATAAAACGGAGACAGCCGATCTGGTTTTTATGAGCAATAAATGAGAATTCACTAAAAATGCTGAGCACAGCGGCCGGTGCACAGAGCGCTCTCGACACATATGAACTGTTACTACTTACAATGCCAAGCTTAATGCCTATTACAGAGAGAGGGTTTAGAAGGTGTTGTTTCATTATTTTTCTACTTCTGCCTCATCCTCTATGAAGCCAGCCTTGATCCCTCCTTCCACTAATGCTCTGCAAAATGTTCCAACAGTGCGCTCTCTCTCTCTTTAACCTCCACTGGGCATCTATCACGTTCTATTTTAACTCTCAGTGAACTGAGTCAGTGCTTGCTGGGCCCTTCAACAGTAATCTCCTCAAGGGGAGAGGTGAGCTTGGGAGAGCGCACCTGTTCAGGGTTCACAGTGAGTAGGTGAATGAAACAATTGTTCTCTGCAAGATCACAATCACGCTCTCGGTTATGCAATTTCTCCCCAAAATTCGCTGGCAGAATACCTGATTCCTACCTCAGTTGCACATCTTACCTCTGAAATGTGGCCTTTGATTTAGTTTCCTCATCTGAATAAAAGCAAAACTACTAGGTAACTACCCTACCAATAGCAGTAAGGGTGAAATCATGTGCCTGGCACTTCAGAGTCTCCTGAAAAATGCTGGCGGTTATTACTATGGTTACTATGTTATTAGCTCTCACTAGGTATACCCCAAAAACCACTTCTTGAAGCCTCTTTGCTCCTGAGGGTATAGGGACGAATGCCTTACAGGAACTGATGTCGACTGAGTCATCTCTGTGCCAACAGGAAGCTCCACCTGCCCATGGGCAGCGTCCCTTGGCAAATGCCCTCCTCTGTTAGCCGACTGCACGACGCTGAGTTCCTAGAGACACTGGTCAAGCACCTCCCCTGTGCCGGACACTGCGCTGGGCACTGGAGGATACAAGGACGCACAAGACATGACCCTGCCACTTAGGAGATCACACTCCAACCAGGGTGTCAGGATGCTTGCAACTGATAACACAACCAGGGTGCGAATTCTGAAGCCAGAGAGAGAAGTTAGATCAGAAACTGCCTGATCTAACTCCCTCGGTTTAAAAACCAGGGCAGTGAGGCTAATGAGATTAAGTGGCCACCTCGGGACCAAGAGTACAGGCACAATGGGGGTGGCTCTCAGGTCTTGTGACTCCCAGACGAGTGATTTTTCCAGTAAGCAACTTTGTGGGACTCCTCCCCATCCCCTCAGTCGTACCTAACCCTGAGAAGTGTCTCTGGTCCAACAGCGTATAGCACACGGGCTGCGCCTGGCCCAGGGCTTCCAAGGCTTGTCCTCGATGGAACTTCTCAGACAAGATGTCACAAGTGGGTGTGACTATTGGGGAAGAGCTCCAAGACATCTGACAATTATAAAATGCCAGGAAGCCACCACCACCAAAGTGCAGGACCAACCTGGGAAGAAAGAACAGATCACATGTATGCAGTTACCACAGCACAATCAGATCACATATACATGCAGACTGCACTCCGAAGTCAGATCACACGTATGGCCCACGACTTACAATGGTTCCACTACTTTTTGACTTTCCAATGGTACAAAAGTAGCACACACTCAGTAGAAACCATAGTTGGAGTACTCACAGAGTCATTCTGTTTTTCATTTTCAGCACAGTACTCAATAAATTATACGAGATATCCAAGTTTATTATAAAATAGGCCTTGTGTTAGATGATTTCCCCAACTGTAGACTAATGTAAGTGCTCTGAGCACATTTAAGGTAGGCTGGGCTAAGTGAGCTACGACGTTTGCTAGGTTAGGTGTATTTGATGCATTTTCAATGTATTTTCAACTTACAATGGCTTCACTGGGAAATAACCCCATTATAAGTCGAGGAGTATCTGTACCACTATCATTATACAGCCCGGTCATACGTACACACAAACCATTTATCATCAGACCACAAACACATGCAGTTTCCAACGTATAGTCAGCTCAGATGCACATACAGCTAGCATTTATCATCAAGTCACACATGTGTAAAGCTTCCACACTGTAGCCACAATTAACCCGGGGAAGCTAACTGCCCATAGGAGAAAAGAGATGGCTCTGCCAGAACCATAAACATCTCAGGACTAAATGGAGCAATTAAAACATATATAGATGAGATTACAGCAATGTATGTTCACAGAAAAAAATCTGGAAAATATAGAAAAGTCTATAGTTCCTGACTTGTGGTTACCTGAACACAAACAGGGCACATTAGGAAGGAAAACAGAGAAATAGGGGCTAAGGAGCTACCACACCCAGTCCCAGGCAATGTTTATCAAGAAAGACACAAGTACACATACTCCTATGAGCTTCCTGATTGCCGAGGACAGAGCAGAAACCTCACAAACTTTGATAA
>CAUYRT010012336.1:0-12229 GCA_963574885.1 Lepilemur ruficaudatus | reverse complement strand
TAGATTTTTGAATGTAACAAGATAGGTCAACTTGAGTGGTAATATATTTTGGGAGATCAGCTCACTATAAATTGTGACTGTAAACATTATACTGTAAATGCTTTGTAGTTTTCCCCCAATAAAAAAGAAAAAAAAAAAAAGTCCCCAGGAGACACCAACATGCAGCCTGAGTTAAGAACTACTCTTCTTGGTGATAATGCTCCTAAATCTGTGGCTTCGCTTGTGGAGGTAACAAACCTTAATCAGTGCTGGCCCAGTTGCAGCTGAAACTTCCCACACCTTAGAGGCATTTGCCAAGCTGGGTCTTTCTCTTCCACGACAATAAATTTCATATTGATATCCAAAACAAAATTTTAAAGCCTCCTTTGGTTCAAAAGTTTAGATAATAATTCATTAGAGAAGATACTTTTGCCTCTCTCTTTCTACCTATAAATTCAACCTGTGAAGCAAGGACTTTAACAGCTCCCACAAAAAGGAGGAGGAAAAAGAGGGACCTGAATTATGCTTTAACAAATAAAAGATAATTCCATCAAAGTGTACAAAATTTGAATTTCTTTTAATAGATATCTGAAAAATTTATAAATGTTAATAAATTAAATATTCATTAAAGTTAATAAATATTATTGTTACAAAATTATAATAAAAAGACAAACAACCCAATTGTACTGACAAATGGCAGATAAACACACCAAAAATTGTTCAATGTCAATCATCATCAGGGAAAAGCAAATTCAAAACATAATGAAATAATGACATCACTAGGGTGACAGAAATTTAAACTACAGTGAGATACCTACAATGACTAAAACTATAAGACCAACAAAATGTGTTAGCAAAGATGTAGAACAAGTATAACTCACATATATTGTTGTGGGGAATTAGCCTGGCAGTTTTTAGTAAAGTTAAGCATAGCATCTGCCCTACGACCAGGTCTACTGCTAGAGATATACACACACAAAAGAAATGAAAGCTTATGCCCACAACATAACTTGTACAGAACTGTTCATAGCAGCTTTATTCATAATAACGAAACACTAGGATCAACACAAAAGAGAAGAATTAAATGTATTTTAGTAAATGCATACAATGCAATACTACTCTACAATAAAGGGGCAAGCTACTGATACATTCGACCATATTGAATGAATCGAAAACATGTTGAATGAAGAAAATCAGGCATAAAAGTGTCCATACCATGTGGCAGTTAGCCTCTAAGGTGATGTCCAATGATCTCTGCCTCCGGTATTCACACCCTGTGTATTGCCCTTTCCTTGACTACAGATAGCTTCTAGTGACTTGCTTCTAGACAATAGAAGTTAACAGAGGTGACAGGGTGTCACTTCTGATATTGAGTTACAAAAAGACAGTGGCTTTCTCTTGGAGAACCTTATCCTTCTTGTTTGTTCTGAAGGAAGTCAGGTATCCATGTTGTCTGCTGCCCTACAGAGGCCCATATGGCAAGAAACTGCTGATATCTCTGGTCAATAGTCATCAAAGACCAGAGGCCTGCCAAATGCCACAAGAGTGAGCTTAAACAGATCCTCGCCCAGTTCATCCTAGACATGATTGCAGCCCCAGCTAAACATCTCAATTTCAGCCTTTAAAAGAGCCTTAGAGGTGGAGATAGTTAGCTAAGCCCTGCCTGGATTCCACAGGAACTGTGAGATAAGAAGTCCTTCTTTTAAGCCACTAAATTTTGGAGAAATCCAAAGTGATGTCCAATTGATAAAAAGTAATTTAGGAATAGATAACTAATGAAGTGTGTGACTCCATTTGTGTGACAGTCCAGGGAAATCAAAAATACTCTTTAGTGACAGGAAGCAGAACACAGATTGCCCCAGGGTAGAGATGGGTGTTGACTGAGGTGAAGGACATGTTCTATATTTTGGGTTGAATCATGGTGACATAGGTGTATACATTTGCCAAAACTCATTGAGCTATATATTTTCGGTTTGTAAATTTTAATACATATAAATTGTAACTCAATAAATTTAAAAAAGGTCAAGAGTATCCATCTTTGACTAACTGCACAGGTAAATTGGGACCCACTCAGGTGTATGAATCACCAAAGTGGATCAAATGGAAAAGAAAAAATATTTTTCAAAATTACTAAATTTTTCAAGATGGAAAGACCAGAGATTTGAAAATACATGGACCTACCCCAAGGCAACTATGTCAAAAAAGTCAACAGACAACTTAAAACTTCATTAGAGTCTCTAAGCTGATGGGCTTAGAGTGTCCAGGTCCAGCTGACTTGGATCCTTGTTATTTTTGGAGCAAGTCTCTTCATTTTACTAATATCATATTGTTGCCATAACGGTCTCTTTCATTTTGCCTCAAAAATGGCCAAATACAAATTTTATTGTGAATTAAAAAAAATTTCCCTGATGTGTTCGAAATTTTAAAAAAAGAGCAAGAGAAGGAATAGGCTAGAGACCCTTAGACGACCTTGAGAGAAAAACCTGGCCTGTTCCTGGCCTAGTTTCCCTCATGCTTTCTTCTTCTGTGAATAGATGAGTTTGGAAAACAGTCACGAAGAAAGGCTGGCAGAGCAAAGCTTAGACCACCTTATTCTAAGAGTAATCTGTATGTTATAATAAGGAAATGTGGTGGGAAATAAGATGTTCTTTATTTTACATTATGTTCCACGAACAGTTCTGTGCTTATCACTTTCCAGTGTCTCTCTGGAGTGAGAAAGCCCAACTCTTGGTGTGCCAAATGAGAAAAGAGGAGTTGAGACTGGCCAACATTGGTGTCAATTATCTTGCGAATATCACAGAAAGCCAGGTCATCACAAAGGAGAAAAAATGTTGGGGTCATGTTCATGGTGCTCTTCTATTCACAACTTCTTTTTGTCTGCCCATCCTAGGATGCAAGGAACGGAAACAGGCTGAGGTCTCCAAGCTCTGCGTAGACATCTGGGATGTCAAGGTCACATAATTCATCATTAGAAGGTTGAGAAACTGTCCATAGAACATCTGATCACTACTCAGTATTGCCTTCAGTAAGAAATAAAGAAGTTCTTCTGGCTGATGTCTTTCTTTAAGTTTGGAATCATTTATTCTGAGGCTTATAAAAATTATTTAATATAATACTTAGGGGATCTGGCAGGGAGATTTGGGTCAGAGAGCCGTATTTTAAAAGTGAAGTATTATAGTAGTCCAGGACTTTCCTTCACCACCATCTAAACAGAACTGGCAAACTGGGAGAAGAAGCCGATTTCATTGAACATGTCAAGAACACTGCAATTTTACTAGGAAGGGGCAAGAAAATAGCTTTTCTGGTACATGCCTGTATACTTACTGGGAATATTACTAGCCCCTCAGTTTTGTTTCGTTTTGTTTTGTTTTTAAGTGTTTAGGCAGGATTTCTGCATTAGGGTTGTTTGTTGAAATGGGGATCTGGTATAAGCCTGCAAAGAAATGTGCAAGTTAACACTAGTGCTTATCAGTCGGGGAGGGGTGTAGCTTATAACACTGAAAGATAAACTTGGGTATACACAAGCTCTAGTTGTTCATTGTGGCATTAAGCTGGCCCAGGGAACACTAAATAGCTAATCGGTGGACAAAAGGGTTTGGGGAACTGGGCAGGCTGAAAAGAAAATACAAATCAAGATTAATAAATCTTGGGGTAAATAAAATTAATACATAATTATTAATAAGTAAAATAGTAAATGAATGAATGTTGAATAATGTGCTACTTGTAGGGAGCTGCTGGGAAGAGCTGCTTCTCCACCCCTGAGCTACTGAGCTAGTTGGTAGGCATCTGAGCTGAGGGATATGCCACTTCCCCAGGCTGATGTTGAGAGATGGTCATCCCGAACTTCTGGGAAAAGAGAAGGCTGGTGGGGCAGTGAATCAGGGAGTGATGATGGGATAAATGACACATGAGATTTGGATGCCAGCCCACTCACACCTGTAACTTTCATGCTTGAGCAATGCCCTTTGAACAGACAGATGCACACAATGAGCTCTAGGGGACATGCGAACTTGCAGGAGAGGCTACAGCCTCACCCAGTGGGAAGAGATTTTTCACTCTGAAGGAAACCCAAGTGAAGAATTATGGGATGATCCTGAGATGAGGGGAACAAAACTTCACCCTGTATCAGGGCTTGTGTTCAGTCACTATAAGTTATCACTAACACAATGGGGCTTTGTTTTCTCTATGGAAATTACCATTCCTTCCAGCTAAGTAAGAAGTCACTGGGAGACTGCTCCTCCCTCCTTAAAAGGATTGTTTGCAGAAGAGGATATTTGCAAGGGAGTCTGAAGATTTTAGTGGAGGAAGAGTAACCCCATTGTAGCAGTTCTTGACTCATTCATTAATAAAGAGAGACTGAAAGGGAATCTTTCTGAGCTTGGCACGCCCTATCTGGATTGAACTGTTGTCACAGTGGTTACTTAGACCAGGTTAATTCTGAATTTGAGAAAGGTATAAATGTCAGACTTTTGAATGGTCATTGCTAAGGTTATAGTGAAAGGCCACACCTCCATGGATGGGAGTGAGTTTTCTTCTAATGGATAATCTCACTGTCAATCATTCTGGGGAAAAATGAATTCTAGGATGAGAAGTGAGGACCTGAGGGGTCCCATCACAGAATAGCGGGGAGGGGAAATCTCTGTTCTCAGGAGGCCAGGGGTCATTTTGGTCTAGACTTGAGGTTGTCATTGCTCCCTGGAGTAGCATTTCCATGGGAGTGGAATTAGCACTGGGGAGTGGGTGATTGCCAGGAAGATAAAAGAGGAGGCAGACAGGACTTCCAGGATGGCTTTTGTACTGAGTGGCAATACAATATTTAATGATTCCTCCCAACTTAAACTTTGACCCCTTTGCAGAATTCATTTTTGTGCCACAAGAATTACTTAAACCTATCGTTTACTTGATTTTAAGTTTCTTTTCATAAATTTCTCTGTTCTTGCTAACAGATTTGTTTCAAATATTATACAGTTGTCCTGGCAGTATTTTACAGGAGTGTTGGAGGAAATCCACACTTGCCATGTCACTTTCCACGTAAGCCACTGAGATGAGTGGGTGGGTGTGTGAGACCAGCACCTGTTGATGCTGAGTTGTGCAAGGCAGCCTGGCTCAGTGGGCCAGGGGGCAGCTCCCACCTCTTAAGACCGGTTACTCTTTCCACGGCCAGAGATTCCTCCTAGGTATAGTACAAACAGATCGCTCTTGTTAATTATCCTAAGTTTGCTTTTTGCTGAAATTCACCTGAATTCTTGAAGTTATGTTCTTTTGTCTAAAACCACTTCCCATTTTGATCCTTTGTTTTTGCTGCTCTTTCCCTTCAAGCTAAGAACATAACAAGGGAAAATAATAATTGACTTTCCCATTTTGGTTCATTATCCTTTTAGCAATGACTTCCAAATGACTTTGCAGTTTGATGAGGTATTAAATAAAGACGTTTTAGAAAAGGTCTTTGTCCTTTACAATGTCTCATTATGATTTAAAATAGATTTTATTATAGGATGCATCCAGTTCTAGCTCTATTCAAACTGAAGCTCATATTTTAAACAGATCTTATATATCTTTAACAAACTTACTTTAAATTATAATATACATAGGAAAAGTATAAGCAATTTATCTCCAACTCATATTTATGTGGTAATTATAATTTCCCATAAAGATTCGCTCTTAAATTAAAAATACGTTGCTTTTTATTAGGACTTAGACTCACAGACTCATGGTGGACAAGCAAATGTTATAACAAAACAGGAAATTCCAAAATCATTACTAATACTACATGCAGTTATTAATATTCATAATGTACCTACATTTTGCAATACAAATTAGAAATATCACCAATATGCTTTCTTACTGTATTTCTGGGATAGACTATTTCAACTTTTTTTTGTAGAAGCTGAAAATGGAAGCTCAGAGAAATTGTCATATAGTCAGTAGGCTTACTGATATCCTCTATGGCATAGCACAGCCCAAACAACCAGAGGATAGCGACTTTATAGTTTCAGTCATTTGGAGGTCATAATAAGGTTGGACTCTAGTTAATCTGAAGATAAAGTTAAAATCATACAAAAACTAAGAATACTTAAAGAAAAATACTTCAAAGACTTTTATTCCCTAAGTATCAGGGAAAGCTATATTAAGGCCTGAAGAGTATATTAATAATATACAAACTCACCATAAGTGACAATTCCATAACATTAGTTAGTAACCCCTTTTACACATTGAATGGGTGGTTCTCTATTTCTTCCAGCACATAATTCAACCTGTCATCATGGTTTGCCAAGAGCCATCTTTATACCCTAATTCCCGGCCACAGGAATGTTTCCGTCCAGCCACTCTGAGCCAACCCTTTCTGCTTCCTTAATGTGTGAAGCTTTCACAAGTCTGTCTAGAGCTTCTCACGTCCTGTTGCTGTTGGGTTTTCCCCAGAACATTCTCCCATCCTTCCCTCTTCTCTGTTTTTATCTCAAACATCTTTGCTTCTTTAAAGCCTTCTTCAACTGTGTTAGATCCTCTCCCCTAAAATTCCTTAACACCTCTACCCTTGGCTCTAATTCTTTAACCCTTTACTCTTGACAGTGAATTTGAAATGAGGGAGGGAGACTGGTGTTAGCATTTCTTTTCGTCATCGAAGTTTCAGGAAAGCGCCTTCTATTCGTGTTTGTAAAGGCTGGCTGGGGCTGGAAAGAGACTGTGAGAAGCTTTCCCTGAGGTCATGGTTGCAGTGAAGGTTTGGAGGATGGGAGGTGAAAACACTGGAGTGGAGTTTGGAGAACTTTCTCTGAGAATGGAAGGGCTCTTCCCTACAGAGACCTCCAGTAAAGAATGCCTTGGGTGCTTTAGAGATTTGCATTGGGAAATTCAAGGTACAATGCCTGAGTCCTGAGAGCTAAGCTTCATGAGTTTCAGGGAAGCCCACACTTTAGGGAACACATGTCCTATCAAAATTGACCAAAATGGGATGAATGGAGGTCATAACACTTTCTCCTGTTTAAACTGGACTGTCTGAAATTTCTGACCTCAAAACTTTTGAATGAACTTTGAGGAGCAGCAACAAATATCTGAGAGGGATTTCCTCTTGAATCACTGGGGGCTTAGAGGACATAGAATTCAGTTTAGAGAGAAATAAAGGAATATGGGTTCCCTAGCGTTATAAACTATATCCCTATTAAAAATCTATCATAATGTGCTAGAATGATTGCCTTTCTTTCCTCCTAGACTTTGAATTCTTTTGGGCAAGAACTGGGTTTTGTTCTTTTCCTTTGCTCCATCCCCGGTACAATGCTTAGTTGACTTTGGGCCCCGATAAATGTTTGTTGAATGTGATGTTGAATTTGTAAGCCCCATTTCAGAGTAGAAGAAGGTTTTGTATGATAGATATTCCTTTGACTGCAACCTGAAAAATTTCATTTTAGTATAATTACCATGTAAGTGCTAAGCCAACATCTCATAACAAATTCTTTCTTAGAAGACTTATATAACTCCACAAAATTGACAATAAGTAAAGCCCTGAGTGTAATCATTCATACTTTGGGTGCGTAAAAATGGTCAGATCAGAATTTTTTTACTTGGTTTTAATTTCTCTCATACCAAATGCCAGTTTATTCATGCCGCTTGGGAATAATTTTCCTCCCGTCGTTTATTTTATCATGTTAGTCAAATTTGGAGAGAATACAGTACGTGTATTTTGTTTTAACCTGGAGACATCGCCCAGAATTTGTTCCGAAGTTGAAGGGCGGATCCGCTGATCCAATGACAAGGGTGTTCTTGGCATCCAGGAGGGCCCGTGTTGGGGCAGGGATCCCTGCAGGCAGATTGGGCTCTGCAGTGGGTATGCGCCGCTCAGCGCCGGCGATGGGGACGCCCCCGAGACGATCTGGGCGGCGAGGGTCGCCTTGCGGGCCGGGCAGGGTGGTAGCGCCGCGGGGCATGCGAGGGGCATGGGACAGCCGGTAGAGGGTGGGCCTGGGACCGCTTTCCCGAGACCGAGCGCCCCGGCTGCCGCTGGGGAGCGGAGGGGCAGGCTCGGGCAGCTCCCCAGCGGTGATAAAACTTGAGAAATAACAAGGAGGGGCCTCTTGGCGTCTCCTGGGTCCAATCCCGTCTCGGGAGCGAAGACGCTGCGGGGCAGGCAAGCCTGAGAGAGGCCAAAGCAACTTAAAGACAAGCAGCAGGGAGAGAAGCTCCTCCCGCGCGCCTTACCTGCGCGGGTCTCTCTCTGCATCCCCGGGCTCTTCTTCCCTGCCCCGCGCCCCGATGGCCGCCGCCGGGCCCCGGAGCTCCCTGAGTGGAGCCCTCTGCAGGCAGCTGCTGCTGACCCTCCTGGTGAGCCGCCGGCCCCCTCTCAGATGGATCTGGGATGGGGAAGGGAGTGCGGATCCGCCCGGGTCGCTGTAGGGTGGGGTAGAGGACGTAGCGGGCCGAAAGGTGACATCTGCAGCTCAGCTTAATCCTGTATGGCAGGTTCGAGTCCCAAATTCGAGCCTGGAGGGGTGAGGAGACAAAAGGAGTCTTTGAGGGACTACTGCTGATTATGCCTTTTGTTCTGGGACGCGAAAAACCGCGTTCGAGTGTTTGCACTGAGTCGGGCCCGGGCTTCGCTGCGCTCTGGCTGGTGTCGTCGTCGGGGGTGGCAGGTTGGGATTCCTGCGCCTCCCCTGGCACCCGGGCTGGGTTGGTGACGGTGACTGGAGGGCCTTCGGGTGGGGAAGGAGGAAGAGTGCTTGTTGGTCAGTTATTTAAGATCCCTGAGCGAGCGAAACCACAGACGACAGTTGGGGTTCAAGTGGCTGCCTCCGCCCGGGTCCCAGGGGATCTCGGATGGGTTCGTTGGTGAGCGGAGCGGTCGCAGCTGTGCGCCCTGGGTCCCAGCCTGGGGTTGCCTATGCGAAGCGAGTTTCGCGGCTTTGTCTCCCCTAAAGGTTATTTTCAGGAGCTTGTCCAAGCCGTCCACCCCCGCCAGCCACCCGGTCGGGGGGGGGGTGTGTCTGGGGCGCGAAGGAGTGGGAAGGCCGGGTAAGGGGAGGCTTGGTGTCGTGGTGTGCCGGAGAGGGTCAGGGTGCTGTGGATGGTGGGATGGGGTGGGGTGGATCCCTATTTGGAGTGCGCGGGCCCAGAGCCCAGGGTCTGGTCTCCAGTGCCCCGGAAACCTGCCAGGTAGATCCATCTGGAGAGGAAGTTAAGGAAATTCTCGGAGAACCCGGGAGATTTCAAGAAAAAAATCGGGGACTCTGAAGGCGCGGTTAAGCACGAAGCTTCAGACTTGACCAGGGTCTCACTCAGGACAAGTACAAAGAAGCCACCGACTTGCGACTTCCCGGCATCCAGTGATGGGCCTGGGGTCCTGTGGGCCCTATAGAGAGGTCTGTGTCCGCCCTGGGAGTGGGTCGACTCCGGCTACGCAGATTCTTACCGCTTCCTGGCCCAGGGCTAGGGTCTCCAAGCTTTGTCCTCTGTTTGAATGAGAGAGTTAAGAATATGGGGTCGTTGTTGGTGGGACTGCAAATTGGTGCAACCTTTGTGGAAAAGAATTTGGAGATTCCTCAAAGAGCTAAAATTAGAATTACCATTCGATCCAGCAATAGCATTATTAGGCATCTATCCAAAAGAGCATAAGACATTCTATGATAGAGACATCTGCGCCAGCCTTACTTTAATAAAAGTTCTACAAGTATCTGTTAGGAGCCTCTATCTTTTGGAATAATTAGGTTTTTTCATTGTAGGAGATTCTTAATCCTTCTCCTAAAATAAACTTTATTTTTGAAACAAGACAGCTCTGTGAAAACATACCTGTTTGTTTTCCAATCTGATCTCTCCTTTTATAATTTTCTACTGATGTGTGGGTGGAGCTCGGTGGTAATGTCACTTTTCCACAGTTGGTTTTAGTAAGTTGGTTGAATGGCTTAGCAAGTTGATTTGTAAAATGGCTAAGGCCTGTTTTAATAGTGAACCAAAATAGGGTAAATGCAAATACGTCTATTCACTTACCAGACAAAAGCATCAGACCTAGGCTTCCCTCCCCAGTTTGGCTAAGCCTTGGTATCTTTGGCCTCATTCTACTCAGTACAGGAAAAGCTTAGCCCTAGCACAGTGTGTGGTCTATACCTGGTCTCTTTGATGCCTGGTGTAGACACACCAAATATGGGTAAATGTGAGTGCCTCAAGTGGGGAAAGCCCATGATACCACCTTTTTTTTTTTTTTTTTTCAGTTGATATACCTGCTTTCTACCGTGGATTCCTGATTAGTAAGTATTCCTGGTCCTCACTGGGCCCTATTCCGTATTTCAGCCCATTGAGCCAGGGACTAGATACTCTGCCCATCTCTTTTCAGAGTCCTTCTGTAGTGTCTCTAGATCCCAAATAATCACAGTCACTTGTTAACAGCCTGATACAAAAACAGATCATTGACTTGGAATGGTGATGGTACCAGACATTAGAAACCACTGCCTAGAAACCCCTGCTGCTACCCTCCTTTTACAGGGTTGATATTCCCCTTAGATGTCAGCAGTACACAGACCCCACATCTCTGTTTTTATCCTCACTCTTTTATGCTTTGTTTTAGATAGGAATGGAAGAATGAGACTTCTTATGTTTTATGGAGAGAAGTGATAGATTTAGAACTATCAAATTTAGAAGTGATAGATTTAGAATTAGCAAATTTTATGAATAAGATGGCTGGACATCTAAATGGAGAGAAGAGGCTACTTCACTCCAGCATTCAAAATTCCTATAGTTGACTTTAGCTTTCTCTAAAATTCTAGATAAAAGCCTGATGTAACTTTTTCTCTGTACTTTTGGTATTACAAAGAATAGAAATGAACTTTTTTTTTTGGTTCTTTGTTTCTTTTTCAAATAAAGGTCATACATTTCAGTTAATACAGCTAAAAAACATAAAATTGTTTTTTCTGATAAGACAGTAACTTTTTCTGAGTTTCACAAACTTCTTATGTTTTCTTATGAGTCTGAAACTCCGGGCATTTGCTTGGCACTGCAAGTTGGCCTTAGAGTTTTAGGAGACATTTCCTTAGATTTACTGAGTCATATGGTGTTTATCTCAGATTATGGTTTGTGGGAATAGCAGTTCCTTAATGTGCTATTGATTTGCATGTTATCCTTAGTTCTTAGCAACCCAACCCAAATTAAAGCCATATTACGTTAATAAGAACATTAATTATTGTTGACAATGGAGAAGAAAGGAAAGCACTGAACGGTGCTTCTATTCAGCTGTTCTGTAATAAAGATGCAGTCTGTCCACACAGTGATTTAAAGGACTCCAAAAGAAGGTATAATAAGGTAGAGTTAAAATGAAGATTTTAATTATAGCCAGTGGGTAGGAGAGACTAAGAACTTTTTTATGAGTTTATTTTAGTATCTTTGGGAGTGGTATCAACGGGTGGTAAAATGAATGTTTCGCAAATGTCATGTTTTACAGGATCATGTGATTTGACAAAGGTGAATTCAATTTACCAAATGGCAGTAAATTTGCTTTGGCTTCAATTTGCTATTTCAATGCCTTTCTTCCACCTTATGGTGTTTACTTTATATGCTCTTGAAGAAATGTATCCAGACAGTGACTTCTCATAAGACATGAAATTATATGAGCTGAGCTATCTCTAATCTTTACAAATTCTTTATCAGTAATTGGTGTATTAGTTTGCTAAGGCTGCTGTAACAAAGTAGCATGGTCTGGGTGGCTTAAACAACAGAAATGCATTTTCTCACAGTTCTGGAGGCCAGCAGTCAGACATCGAGGTGTCAAAAGTGTTGGTTCCTTCTGAGGGCTGTGAGGAAAGGATCTGTTTCAGGTCTCTCTTCTCGGCTTGTAGATGGCCGTCTTGTCCCTGTGTCTTCATATAACCTTCCCTGTGTACATGTCTGTGTCCAAATTTGCTATATATATATATATATATATTCCATGGAATACTGTTCATCCATCAAAAAGAATGAAGTAATGTCTTTTGCACAACTTAAATGGAACTGGAAACTATTATTCTAAATAAAGTAACCCAGGAGCAAAAACACAAACATTGCGTGTTCTCACTCATAAGGGGGAGCTAAGAGATAGGTATGCACGGTCATAAGAGTGACTTAATGAATATTAGAGACTGGCGAGGCTGGGGGGGGGTACAGGTTGAAAAATAACCTATTGGATACAACTGACACTTATCTTCTCTACTTTGCAATTCATCCATGTAACAAAAAAAAAAACACTTGTACCTCCTAAATCTATTTACATAAAAATAGATTAAATAGATTAATA